>MIQA02024176.1:0-90398 GCA_001887855.2 Sclerospora graminicola
ACACTCTTCCACAGAAGGCCAAAATGTCACCACTTCCCAATACTTAATACCGTGTTCAAAACACGGGCGACTTGAGGTGAGTATACGAAAACGCCGCGACTCCCGGTCAGGGGACTTCCGGTGGGTTAACTTAACCTTCCCCGGGCAAACCAATAGCAGCAAGAGGGGACCTTGTTAGCCCTCCGCTGTGAACCAATAAAGCGACTTGTGTAAGGAAGCGAAACGTATACTGATTTATCCCTATATCCAATACTCCCTTTTGTGTAACCTACCCCAAATAGCCCGGCTGACCAGTCATGTATCTTACCCGAAGTAGCCCGGTTAACTCCGATTTTTGTGTATCCGCCAGGCTGGTACACCAACCCCAGATGGTACCAGCCCGGCCGGTACACCAAACCTAGCTGGTACCAGTCCAACTGGTGCATTGTACCCGGCCGGCTCGGCCGGATAGCCATCCATCCGAGCTCCCTGGCCGCTGGCGCTAGCACTTCCTTGGCAGCTCCTCATCCGATCCGGGTGCCTCCTTCATCCACTAGAACACTCATTTTCCTTCAGGCCCCTTTCGCTCATACCTTCCAACCAATCCGCCACCAATCCGCCCCTCGGCCGTCTGCCATCCGCGGTCGTTCCGTCCACTTAGCCCGCTAGCCCAACTATACACGCCTTCCGTCGCGTTCGTCCGGCCTGATTCCAGGCCTGGCGCCGTCCGGCCGCTCGTAGACGCGCTCGGCGACGGCTATCCCGCACCTATGCCCTTGGTCCATATTTCTGCCAATCAAAATGCGCCCTTAGGAAAGTACGTCACACCTTCCCATCAATTAATTCATAAGTCACTTTACCACAATATATTTACTCTTAAACTTACCTTCTTGTAGACATGTGGCCCTTAAGTATATACTTCCTCCGTCCTAAAATATAAGGCGCAGTCGCCAGTTAAGCATGTCCCAAAATATAGGGCAGAGTATCGATGTAGACTTGACTTAATTATACCCACAAGCGCCGCTAAAGTGCGAACGTTGGTTCGTGCATGGAGGCAAAAGTACGATGGTCTTGGCGAAATTCGCTGCTAACTTGTTGTCCAAGCGTGGTCAGTCACGTCTCCCACGGTCCCCGTCGTGTTTAGAGCCCGCTTGGATTTCCTCGCTCGCGCATTTCCAAAAGCGGAAGGGCGATCGCTCGGAACAGTCAAACTTTCCGGTAAAGCAGGCACAAGTCCCCTTGGAAGGCAAAGTTTCGTGGCCGCCGGAAACACATGGGCAAGTACGGCTCTGCGCTCGTCTGTGGTCAAGTTCTTGCCTTTTTGTGAGGGTATGAGTGGCGCTGCGTCATTTTAAAAATGTGGAGGCTTGGGAACCCCAACTTTTGATCGTCATATCTCACGGTCTAGAGCGTCAATCGGCTCGCTCTAAAACCCCCGCAAATTAGCAATGAAAGCGCTTTCTATTCCGCCAATTAACAGCATGCAGTAGTTTCTGGGAGCCTTAATCGAGAATTTTGAAAAATTACTGCCAAATATTTTGGGACGGAGGAAGTATATTAATATATATTTGAGAGAGACTATTTAATTAATTAATTAGTCTAGCTAAAGTTTGTCTTAAACTAACTAAGGAGGACCTAATTATATTTGGTCCTAACTAATTGCACGCTTCCTCACTGCAATTTTACAGTGTAAGCCAGTAACAGCTAGCCTGTTACACCTGGTAACATTTCGTGGTCCGTCTGAACGACCACTGTTGACGCTAACTAGCGGAACGAAGGTTTAAGAGCCGCTGGCTGTCATGGCGACGGCCAGAGATCGTGAGCGTGAGCGACAGCTCGCGCTTGATTTAGTTAGGAAAAACTTCCCTAACTGGTCACAGGGAACTGTGACCACAGTAATAGAGATGATCCGGACCATAGGACCCGAGATCATCTCCCTCCTCCGAGGTAAAACCCCGGAGAAAGCCTTGGATACGGTTTCCCGTTTCAAGAGGATGTATGTTGATCCTCAGGTGCGCAACGCAATCTTGCGCTCCCAAACATCAGCAGCAACAGCAGCGCCCGCATCTAGTGCGAGCGTTGAAGTGGTAAAGGTGCGGATTCCGCCCTTTACTAGCGAATTGGGTGAACCCCTTCGTAGATGGTTCGCAGAGGTGGAAGATGCCCTCTCTGCGCAAAAGATTGTGGACCCGCGTTCACAAGCTTATTTCGCCACCACATTCCTTGGCGGTCGCGCCAGGGCATGGGCGATGAGCCGCAGATCCACTGTTGGATCTGCGTTCCTGACGTATCAGGCTTTAAAAGCTGAGCTAAAGCTCAACTTCGAAGCTCCAGAAATGGAGCTTAGTTGCCGCGAAGAGTTCATGGAACTCAAGCAGGTCAAGCTAAGCCTACATGCGTACGCTCAGAAAATACAATATTTGTTATCAAATATTGTATGCGAGCCGGTGCCCCCTGCCATGCAGGTCACTGGCTTTATGAAGGGAACCAGTGCAAACGCAATACGTTGCACTGCTCTGTCGTCGTCACTTGTACGACAGGTACGATGAGCGTACAAGGCAGACGAGGAAACTCGTCTGCTGATTGATTACCTTAGTAATCAATCTGATCGAAAGCGCGAGAAAGTTCCAGAGTTCCTTCGCGCTTGCGTGCATCGTTATTGATTCCACGATGGTCTGTTGCTTTATAGCACAGACTAAGATGATGTCAGTCGCATCGTCGTTCCAAACGACGATGATCTCAAACATCACATTTTGTTTTGAGTACCATGATGCACCGACTTCGGGGCATCAAGGTCGAGCGAAGACGTATGCTTCTTTCGCACGCGATTTCTACTGGCGTATAAATGGGTACGCAAGTGTACGCGCTTGCGAGATATGCCAGCGCGTCAAGCCTGCGCACTCTGCGCAGGCTCCCCTCCAATCTCTGCCGGTTCCGACAGAGTGTTGGAAGTCCATTTCCATGGACTTCATCTTTGGTCTTCCGGCTGATCACAGTCGGAAAACAGGAATAGTGGTCTTTGTGGACCGCTTCAGCAAGATGGTTCATCTTGCTGCAGTGTCAGCGAATGTCACCGCTGCGCAAACGGCGCGGATATTTGTTGACACGGTATTCCGTTTACACGGAATGCCGGAAAACATAATCTCGGATCGAGATCCGAGATTCACAGGACGTTTCTGGCAAGAAACGTTCTCGTTATTAGGCACGCAGTTGAAGATGTCAACTGCGGACCATCCGGAAACGGATGGGCAAACTGAACGCGTTAACCGCGTTCTCGGAGACATGCTGCGTTCATACGCGCATGCCTTCGAGCAGTGGAGTGACTATTTGCCACTCACCGAGTTTGCAATTAACAACTCGGTGCATGCTTCTACAAAGCATACACCGTTCTACGTGAATGCCTTAAGGCATCCACGAACCCCAGCTTTACTTGGCGGTACGCCAAATCTAAGTGGGGGAGGGACCCGCTCAAATTTTGAGCGAGTCGATGCGCAAGTTGCAGCCGCAACTTGCGAAGAGACTGACGAGTCTTCTACTGTTAACACAGTAGAAACTCAAGCAGCTTCAGACACTGAAGCTGCTTACGCGGAATATGTGTCTGCAGCAATGGCTGCAGACAATGAAAATAACCCATCTACTGCTAATAAAGCAGTAGATGATTTCGTATACAGCGCCAAACGGTAATACGTTATGTAAAAGATGCACTTGCTTCCGCTTTTGATAAGCAGAAGCAAAATGCAGATAAGAATGGAAGGAAAAACACAAATTCCTTTCAAAAACGTGAATTAGTATTGTTATCAACTACTAATTTGCCTACACATGCAATTAGCAACTTCCCTACACGGAAGTTGCTTCCTAAGTTCATTGGACCTTTCAAGGTCCAAAGCGTTAAGGGGAATGCCTATACATTAGACATTCCCGCGGCCATGCGCCTTCACCCAACGTTTTACGTTGGGAGGCTCAAGCCGTATCGATCGTCTACGTCTTCGGACGAGACGCATCGCCACGGCGAATGCCGTGCTTCTTCAAGTCTCCCAAGAGAGACTTGTAATCGGTCTCCAACCGATTGTGAGAAGTCCGGAGAGTTTCCATCTCCGACTTTAGTCGATCAATCTCGACCAGCAGAAGATCATTCTTCTGCTGCATTGCGAGATGAGCGCTCAAAATGTCGCGAATCTTGTCGCGATGAGAACAATACGTCCTCATCGAGTGCGCCATATCGGCGCTCAGGCCGTTACAGTGCCTCTCGAGCTTGCGGAGCTGTGAACCATGCTCCGCAACAACAACGCCGAGGGAATTTCCAACCCCCGCCGCCCCTGATTGATAATCAGGGGAATAAGCGTTATATTCTCGAGCGCTTGCTATCGAAGCGCTCGGTTCCCTATAAGAAGGGGCAGCGTACCGAGTATCTGGTACGCTGGTTGGGATATTCCCAAGAGTCAAACTCTTGGGAACCGATTGAGGTGCTAAGGGCGGATGCCCCTGACCTCCTGCAGGCGTTTGAGAAGGAAACTTCTCCTCAAACTCGTAAGAAGCATCAACCCTAGGTGCTGATGCATAAAGAGCATCAATGAGGCTCTTAACACTAGCGGGCACCGAGTAACCTCGGTACCCTCGTAGCTCCTTTTCGGTATGACGAGGAGCTCCCTTGGGACAACAAGGGCAAGCCAAGTGAGAAGGAACTCCGCAAAGAGTCCTTCTTTAATGCAGGTAAAATGGATAAACTCCATTTTACCTGAGCGTCAGTGCTTTAAGAAGTGCTCGCGGTTTACGTGAATTTTATTCACGTATTCGTCGGGACCTTTGTTGTAATTTTCAACAAAGGCATTCCAACTTTGAGTCAGGGAGTCTTTATCGTCCCTGTTCTTGCGCGACCCTTTCCGGTTCGTATAATAACGAGCCTGATAGAAAAGGTCGATAACGTACCGACGTCTATCGTCGGTACTTCGATCAAAGTTATGATTGCGAAGGTCTTCGCAATCATCAAGCGCGTTAAATGTCAAATAACGGGTATTGACAATCGCGCTTGGTGTGCCCACCACTTTCGGGCACAAGCGTCCATGCTGGGGTCCAAAACCCCACTTTGTACGGAACATGAGGTTCCGTACAACATGGTGAATCAGAAGCAGCGTAAGCCGCTTCTGCGCGTTGTTTCTTGGCAGGTGGAGCACCACCTGCCACCTCAAAGTCGTCATCGTCACGACCAGGCGAGTGACGAGGACCAGGAGGAGCTCTACGCTCCTCATGCCACCGTATGATGGAGTTGTCGCTGTCGTAATCGACGGCGTCAGACTCCACTTCGCCATCACTTAACGGCGAAGCAATTCTAGCGGGCTTACGCTCGCTAGATTCGTTGTCAGGACGGTGACGTCCTCGCCCTCTTCGGAGTCAGATGACTCTCCGAAGATAGAATTGGGCTTCTTCTTAGCCACCCGCCCTGCGGCAGGTGAAGGTGCGAAAGATGTTGCATTAGCGACATCTTCCCGCCCTCTTTTAGACACTGCTTCTGCAGCGTCTACTACGAGAGACAATGGGTCTCTCGGCTTACTCTTCGACGCTACATTAGTAGCGTCGGCATGCGATGTTGGCACCTCTGCACGTGATGCAGGGTGGAGGCTGCGTTAGCAGTATCGGTAGCGCCCTTAAGAGCGCCGCCGCGTTTCCCGACCATTAGTTCTTATGGTCGTTAATGGGTTATAACAGAATATCGTTATGACCAACAAGTGCCACCATTCGATTGGCCAATATTACGTTATATTATTGGCCAACCACCTTGAGTGGGGGGTGATGTAATGGGGTGCCATTACATAAGTGATATTTAAGTTGAAATATCACAGTTCAATTTCAGACTTAATGTCTGAAATGCGAATATTGGATTATAAGTTGTTATAATCCATCTTGAGAACAGATTCTGATATAATTATCGAATCTAACAAGTAATCTAATGATAAAGATATCATTAGATCAGTTTTATACTACATGTTACTATGATTAGTCTAGGTCTAATTATTCTAGTTAGCTCTTGACCACTCATAAATATATTCACTCTTAAACTTACCTTCTTCTAGACACGTGTCCTTAGGTTTATATATATTTATATACTGGAATGTACGAGTATTTTGCAACACTCGTCAAAAGTCACTACTGTCTGGTGTAAAAAGTGTAAATTTTTTTGTATTACATACCCCTTTCAAAAAGATATTAAAAAGACTCCAAAACTCAATTACCTTCGAGTTCGAATTTTCGCGCGTAAAAGCACTTCTTCTGGATAGAGCGAGCAAAACGATTCTACCGGGGACGATGATAACGTAAAGGATACGTTAGCATTGGTGTTGTTACAAGCGATTTTCGAGACGGTATATAGCGAACGCAGCTTAGTTGTAGCAACTTGTCGGAATTAATTCGCTTGTTTGCTGTTAACAGGCACCAGAAACTCGCGCTGAAGTACTCAGTAGTTATTTGAGCGCTCCCAAAAGCCTGCGCAGAGGAAGGCATGTTACCGCAAGTTTACATTGAGGAAGAAAGAGAAATATCCTAACAGACTTGTGCGATTGTGGTGTAGATTGCGGGTGAAACGCTGTCAAAATTATTTATTTCTTAATCGACGATGATGTTCCCGCATCTCAATTTTATCTCAGGTAATGGTTACAATTGACACAAAAATCCTGATCTAACGAGGTGAGCGTTGTTATATTCAGTGGTTTAGCTAAGACCTCTGGGCATATGCACAAGATCGGGAAAGACCCGCTCACGTGGGTAATAATTTTCGATTGCGAATGCATAATGCTACATTTAATCTAAGATTTTCACCGTTCTTGATCTTCGTCAAGCTCTTCGGTGTGCACGTGTGTAGTAAATTGTTCGAAGTTGATGGTCTACCAGCAAGTCACGCGTGGAGATGGAAGATGCCGGGGCATCTTTTGACAAAGGCCCAAGGCATTGGAGTTCTTGTGTCTATCGTGGGGCAAGCAAACCGAAGTAAGTTTTGAGTGGTAAATTAATTTATAGCCAACAGACTGATCGAGTATGATAGCTAAAATTCTAGTGGACGATGGTACTTCGCGGTGCTGTGGGGAGAAAGTTTTAATGCGACAGTATTTCTGATCTCGTGCAAGTGGAAGGCAAACTCAGTGTGAACAAGATTTGGGATTCGAGCAATGTGTTAGTAGTCTAACTATCGAATGGTTTTCATCTTCTTGGAGCACTTATCATTTTATCCACGTCTTTATCGGTAGTAGAGCTCGCAATCTCAAAGTGGAAGACGCAAACGAAGAGCTGCTGCAATGGATCCAAGTCATGGAGCTGACAAAAATGTTTTTTCTGCTTCTGCGGGGCCACTTAACCTACTTGCTGAAGCTGATGATCGTGTGGAGGATGAGTGTACTGGGAAAATATTCATTTTTCATCAGGCGCAGCAAAAAAGGAGCATTTTTTAGTCCAAGTGATCGTAGTTCTATAATGAGACGTTGATGGTGAATTGCGTCTTGTCAAGCAGACCACAAGTAGTACCAACAAAGCTATCCGTATCCAGTTTAGCGATTACATAAATTTTAGTAGGTCTATTGCAAAAGTAAGTTTGCCGAGACATTTTTTGCAGTTAATCTCTACCTTGTCTTCAGGAATTCGTACTCATAGGTGGACACACATGGCGAGTTGACCGGCATGAACCAGAGGTGCAATACACTTTCCGTGAGTTGCGTCGAGCGAGCTTTTTGTTTTTGGAGGACGTAATGGCAGATCGCCACGTTCTGTTTAGTTTTGAAGTTGCACTAAAGCCAGTGCTCTTGCAGCTGCTTCAATTGAATCTATGCAAGGAACGGCTAAGAAGAACGCCAAAATCGTGTGCAAATTGTCCTTGACTCCGCTGAAGCCAATATCTCTTGACGGGAAGAAAGTGACCTGCACGATTGCAGGTTTTCGTGGTGGAACTTCAGAGTAAAGCCATACACAACGATGTTTGATTTCAGCATCACCTACATGCTGTTGACAACAATAGTTGCCTTTCTTCGCTTTGAACGATCTGTTGAGATGCTACGAGATTCTTGTCTCGATCCATTGTTGAGGAAACCACTTAAATTGCTCCTGGGTAAGTATCGCATCAGTGATATTTGGAATAGAGAAACCATGAGAGTGCTCTAAGCAAAATCAGATTGCCCAACGCAATACTACGTTCTTCTTGTCGGTATAAAACCTCTATGCGGATAATACACTTACCAATTTACAGTACTTTTTAATTTCATTTTGTGACACTGTGTCACTATCAAGAGTTTTTACCACATGTTGCAATTTTCTTGTTGGTTGCAAAAAACTCGTACATTCCAGTATATAGACTTAAGTGACTAATTGATTAATTAGTCTACCCTAAAGTTTATCTAACGTAAACTAAGGAGGACCAAATAACATTTGGTCCTATTCAATTGCACGCTTCCTCACTGCAATTTTTACAGTGTCAGCCAGTAACAGCTAGCCTGTTACACATAAGGGAAATCAATCGGAAAAGTGGAGAATAGCTGAAAGGACAGAATTGAAAGCCCTGAAAGATCTAGAAACCTGGGAAGTGATGAAGCGCACGAATGGAGTAAAGACTTTGCCCACTAAATGGGTTTACAAGACTAAATTAAAGAATGACGGTACTGTGGAAAGATATAAGGCACGTTTGGTGGCCCGTGGCGATAAACAAGTTTACGGTGAAAATTATGTCTTTACGTTTTCGACAGTGATGGAGATAAACAATATGAAGGTCATTTTGATATTATCGATTGTGTGGAATGTGTCTGCAAGGTATGGAGATGTTCCAATTGCCTATCAAAAGGCAAACACAGAGAAGAATTACGACATTTACCTACAGATACCACAAAGTATGGAGATTTCGAACGACGCATTGAAGAGATTGGACGCTACGAGTTCGAAGGAGCTAATGCTCAAATTTAAACGAAATCTTTACGGCCTGAAACAAGCAGGAAGACTATGGTACGATTTACTATGCGAAACCCTAGTGAAAATGGATTTTTCTCAGTGTCTGACAGACACTTGTATTTTCGTAAGAATTGACGAAAAGGGAACGATCGTGGTTGGTGTTTATGTCGATGGTTTACTGATTACAGCAACGGAGATAAAGCTTGTGGATGATTTTTTCGAGAAAATGCAGGTTTTGGATTTGAAAGATTTAGGTAACGTGGAGAAATTTCTCGGGATGAGAATTTTAGGTGGTCTTGCGGATGGATACACTATTGATCAAGAAGGCACTATCGTTGAAATGCTTGAAAAGCATGGTTTGAAAGATGCAAACGTGGTAAGAACACCTGTTTCGGATTTGGAAGACACGAAAGAACTAAGTGAAATGTTACCGACTATCTCTCGTGCAAAAGGACCTACAGTAAAGGATTTTCAGTCACTCGTGGGAAGTTTATTATGGATTTCTTGAATTTATCGGCCAGACATCTCATTCGCTGTGCACCGTGCAACGAGGCACACGTACGCGCCAAGTTTGAACGATTTCAAGGTTGCGAAGGGGATAGCCAGATATTTGAAAGGTAGCAAGACCTTGAAGTTGCATTTACGTGGAGACAAAGATTTGAAATTACCTTTACGAATCGTGAGCTATAGTGACGCCGGCTATGCGGCTGATCGTGTGGATTGGAAAGCGTAAGCGCGAATGTGACTTTTGTGAGTGAAATAATAGCAGGGTGGAGTTGCAAGAAGCAGGAATCCGTTGCCCTATCGACTGCAGAGGCTGAGTTTGTCGCGGCCGCTGCAGGTGGAAGAGAAGCACTAGGTTTGAAGGAGCTTTTCGAAGAAATTGGTATCAAGACGAAGACTCCCATATTGTTGAAGATCGACAACCAAGCCGCAATCAAGCAGCTCAAGAACGAAGCGAGCGCGGCAAGTGCGAAGCACATCGACGTCAAGTAAAATTTTTTGAAAGATTTGCGAAACGTGGAATTGTGGAACCCGAGCATGTATCAAGTGGAAATATGGTGGCAGACCTGCTGACAAAAACATTGCATGCGCCAAGAATTCAAGAATTGCGCAGACAAATTGGGTCGAAGTAATGGTCTATTACGATTATGGCGGCTTTGCGCTACTGATGAACATACACTTTCTATGCTTACGTTGATGTGGTTTGCACGCAAAGCCCCGGTACTCTCGGAAGGAGTGTTGGAATTTTGGATGATGTGATCTGTTGTGAAAACATTCCTGCTAACGAGATTATCGTGGTTTCTAAGCCTTTAGTGAATTTTAGGTTAAGTAATATTTTAGCCGAAACTACACTTAATTTTTACATAATATATACTTTCATTTTTGTCGAGTAAACAAGATTACCTCCTGAGCACTTCCGCGCGCCTAGCACTAACACGCCAGGCAAATAGGTGAAGAAGACACGCATATCAGACAAACACACCCTGTACTAACCGACAGGGCAGCACTACGTAACAAGAAGTGGCACAAACGCACTAACCGGTGTTTATTAACTTTACGTGGCGCTAGGAACGAAAACGTGGCTATTAACACTTTTCTACAACGAATGCGTAGAACTTAGAGGAAAGGATGCAACAGTCGCAGATATTCCAGAACATATCGCGGAGAAGTAATCGATTGCTGTCATCATGACGTCCGCCCAGCCTTCGGTCGTTGAAATCTCAAAAAATGCATGCATTGCCGTGCCCACATTGTTGAGATTCTGAGGTATCACACTTCCCCAGTCGGCTTCCCAGCATTTACACTCGTATTCGGACGCTAAACTCGAGCCAGTGGTGTATGGAAAGGTGGCTTCACAAGCTGTTCCATTGAACCAGCTACGTTGAAGATCTGACGAAGCAGACCACGCGACAGGTGCGACAAGATATCCCCGTTGAGCATCTGAAATGGCATTGAATTTCGTTCCACTACGTGCACTGAACGTTCGTTTTCGTTTAAGTAATTGACAGTCACAATGCTGAAGATCAAAAAGCTGAGCCTGCAGACATAGAGGACATTGATAACCTCGGGAATGGCTTCAAAAGCGCATTCACCACAAGTTTCAGACCAGGCTGATCATTCGTAAGGGACGAAACATTCGGAGCCCTTGCAGCGATCGAAGCGAATTTAGTTTTTTTTGCCTTGTCCTGACGATTCCGCTAGGAGCATCAAGATCGAGGAAACCACAATAGTACCATCAATTATGTTCCACGAATTGCGCAAGTATGCTTCAGGATGCATGACTAAACCCATGGCGACAATCTAAATGACCATTTCGATGGCAAAAACCACTGCAAACCATTTATCTAAGACATTCAAGAACATGGCCAAACCGGATTTTGTGTCTGCCAGTGGATTGTCAACAGCTAGCGCTACGGTAGACACAACGATCAGAGCAAACACCGTCGTATCGAACCATTAATGGCAGGATATATAGCAAGCGATACGCCGGAATCTCGACTCGGGTGCGAAAAGTAAGAGCGATCTCCCGAGATAACTGACACGGGTTCACTGATAACCACTTGGTCTGGTTTTTGCTCAGGTACGACTAGACCTCCAACACTGAGTCATGAGCTTATGACGCTACTCTTTCGAGCTGGAAGCATCAAGTCCCAAACAATTTCTGGCGAAGACTGCTTGATTTTCCGACTATGGTGGGTAAGCTTGGAAGGAAATGTCGACCGGGCGACTGAATGTACACCGTTTTCTCTAGAGGTACACTGGGTGTGATCTGGTCTGCAAATTTTTCCTTCGTAACGACACGAGCATTTTCCTCGTCTCCTTCCTTTTCATCGAAATTAACGATCGATTGTCGCCGAGCTCCGTCTGAATAGGCTGTCGGCACTATCAAGAAACTGGCTCGACGGTTCACAGTGATCGCTTTCGGTCGGGATATTCACAACGTTGACGCCAGCGTTCATGATGGACATCTTCTGTGCAACTTTCATTGTTTATTGCTTTTACATCTCTTGCTCTTCATCCGCATCATCAAAATTGTCCAACAGAAGGCGAGAAAGAGATTCATTAGCACAAACTTGCCCCAGATAATCTGTCGTTGAGATAGAAAAAATGCGTGAACCCAATGATATCTGCTCTAACAAATTATAAAGCTTCCTACCAAGGAAGTAAAGACATGCATACATACTATTCCCCAGAATGGCAAAGTACATGATATTGTTCCACTTCTCGCCCGAGATAAATCTGAAACACGGTCACAATAAAGTACTAAAATTGTTGCGAACGGTTCAAGGAAAAACAAGTCAGCAACAGTCCAAAGTCAGGAAGAATAGCAAAAGATGTAGATAAAAAAACAAAAGCACTCCGAAGTTCGTAATACTTGCCATACCTCGTATTATCATTTTTAACAATTCTCGCAGCGATTTCCAATCCCAAGCAAGTTTAAACACTCGAAAGAGTCGAAAAGAGCGCAAAACCGATACTGTACCTTTCCTGGGCGGATTACTTGACATGAACGAAGGTGGCAACGACACTGTCTCGAGAATACCCATGATCACAATGAAAGCATCGAACAAGTTAAAGCGATTGCGTGAATATTGGCGTAGGCCGAGTCCAAACAATTTTATGATCATTTCCACAACAAAGACACACGATAGAGCAAAATTGACAATTTCGAGATCTGCATTCATTGTTGTAGGCATCGGGTAATGCTTAAGGGACAAGACGGCGGTATTGGCAAGAATCACCGCTATCTTTAAGGGACTGCACGACGAAGCACTCTATCTTGTAACCATATAACTTGTGCTTACCAGAAAAATATTCTTTCTGTTCCTGAAAACTCCCGGTGAGACGGTACGACGGCTGAAACTTCACGTCCGTGGCGTAAAGAGCGTAACCATAGTTTTCGAACACGTGGCCTTCCTTGCGCTGGCCAATCACGCTGACGGGATTGACGAAGGTCTTGTAGAGAATCAGTTTGATTGCTTCAAGCACACGGTGCACTACCGCAAAAGTCTGATAAATTTGGCACCCCTTTCCCAATCCTTTTTGCAGGGTGCCAAATCTTTAAGACTTTGGCGGTCGATTTTTATTAGCTCGCCACAAATTAACATCATTTACAAATTACGGTATTATTGTTACAAAGTCGCACAAAATGAGACTGATACACCGGAAATTCTCACTAGATCTTTGCGCAAGTTAGAATTGGAGGCTGACTCGATTGGACTACGCCTTATGGCTCAAGCGTGTTACGATCCTCGAGCTAGCATTCGGATGAATACATTATTAGGTCAATTAGAGGCGGGCTCCCATTTTAAAAACTTTTCAACGCACCCGCCAAGCGCCGAACGAGTACAAGCGCTGCGGTTACGATGGTACATTTGATGAGAAACATCCGCAGCGACACCTTAACTTTCGGTGACACTATAGAAATCAACTACACGACGCGCTGGAAATTTATGAGGCATCCAACTGTGGGTTGCGAAGGAAAGCTTATGCTAAAGCCCATATGGCCATTGGATTGAAGTAACGGGAGTAATGAACAAGTTTGGATTGTTTCTGTAACGATCTATACCATTTAGGGCCTCCTATCACACGTTTTCTTGTTGTTCAATCGCAGTCTATTTAGTTTTTAACTATTAGCTACAATAAATGTCCTAAGTGCGAAATCCAATCCCGTCTCTGTCTCTGATGAACTAGCTTCCTGGTAAATAGGTAGAAACTCCATACGTCCATCATTTGACCCTTCTTGGATCACTTCTTGCAAACACTCTAACCCGATTTGCAGTTGTATCCCGCGTAATCTTGTTGCCGTCCGGCTTTTCTCGTAGTAAGCAACTGCTTCATGGTCTTCGACCAAATGATCTGCAGAGTTCCTGCGAACTCCTGTGAACTCCCTTGTGTACCTTTTCGTTTCTCACCAGCATAACCATGCGATACCAATCGAGCAAATTCCTCGCCACAATCTTTCCAATGCGAGACTACAGTCCTCTGCTTGATGCCCACATCGTGTCCGTAATCGATTCATTAATGAAAAAGAAATTTCTGGCGCTCTTCTCACAGCAAAACACTTTCGATAATGTTCCAGGGCGGTGTTGTCCACCCGCATACCGTTCCAACAAGATAGTAGCCTGGACCAAAATTGCTTGGCCCGACTGCACCCCCACACAATATGTGTGACCCCTTTCCCGGGTGTAGTACAGCCCACACCCTCCTTGCGTTATATATCTATCGTAATAAACATTTAATTGAAACGTTGCTGCCCTGTAGATTCTCCAAAGGTGATAGTCGGAAAGCATGTGATCGTGACTCCATAACTCCTTTGGTGATTGTTCCCGACCTTTAGGTTCCAGTCTGCTTCGTCCCGGCGTTTTTTCCACCTTTCTCTTACCCCCGGCAAAACATTTGTTAATGCACGGTAGTATAGGCTTCTAAACGTCCTTCGAATCCAATGTTTCACCGAGCAAGTTTTTATCCCTTCCTTCACGGTCCAGGGATAATTGTGAAGACTCGGGTGCGCCGCAAATACGATGCCTCTTATCGCCTCAGTTCAACCAACGGCTCCGTCGGAAACTCTCATGGTTTGAGAATCCTTTTTCGCGTCGACCTCATTCCAGTAAATTCCGTCTTCCCGCTGGCGGAAAGTCCACTCCCGTCCTGTTTGTTGGCAGATACCCGACACGAACCTAGCTCTGACTGCTTCCCACACTACCGTCTCCCATTGGTCCTGTGTATACAGCGATTTCAGTCGCCCCGCCTTGCCTATCTCCTCATCAATTCCAACTCTCGGTGAGCACAGTATGATGGTTTGAAGCCAGCGTCCCACTTTGGCCCTAGAGTGGCCCGTCAGCACCTTTTCAAGCGCGGATGAAGATTTTCCCACCATAAACCAGGACCCCACGTCAAGGCCACATCAAATGAAATAGGTTTGGCCGCTCCAAGCTCAGACGCTGCATGGGACCTCATGTCGGCTTCATGGAGACACAAGACGCCTTGGCCGCCTTCTCCTTTACTCGATTCAATGCTAATGGCAATATGAACATTACCATTCCAGTAATCGTCGATTGTGTGACGCCGTGGGCCATGGCTTGGGTCCAGGAAACAGTGCGGAATTCGTATAGGCCAATTGCGCGTCTACTTCTTGGCCGTCGCTTTTGGCACTGGATTGAAACCCATTTTGGGCCAAATGGGCCACTTCATAGACTTCTCGTTGCAAGGCATAGACATCTTCAGATGGTCGGGGAAAAATGGTCGAAATACGCACAGGAGCAACGGGAATGAGCTCTAATCGGGACGCGGCAAGAGACGAGAAACGGTCTTCAAACCCTGGCAATCCATTTGTTGACTCGGTTACGTGGTCTGTCCGTGAACTGGCGCTACTTCCAGACCGTAATCGATTACGTTTGCGCCACACGCGACCGACAAATTGCGCGAGCGAGGATTTTGGACGTACTGCACTACTACAGTGTCGAAAAGATGCACTGCTTCGAGGGGAATTTGACGACGATGGGAAGGGATTGCGACTTCTTCGACTGTATTTTCCCGTTGTATTGCGACTACCGTCAAGATGTGAGCCAAAGCCACGTCGTCAAGACACGTCATGCTTGGCATAAGTCCAAATATTGACGTCTAAATTGACCAATTTGACACGAAACTCGCGCATGTCGCGCTTCCCCCGTAACGCATGATGACCTTGTTGTAAATCCGCGACAGCAGCTTTGTCCATATTGTATGAAAAGTACCGATCAATCTCGAGCTCGTAGAGGGAACACACGGGTTTATGACTGGAGGTCACAATGGCTTCATATGACCCCTCTAACATCTCCATACGAGTGGCCATTCTGTATGATCGATACAACTATTTTGCTCAATTCGGCCAAGCTTTTCTTCAGCTCTCTGCGCTTGCAACGGCGCCCTTTGTAAACGAACATCAACAAGGAGCAATTGCTTCCAGCTATAATATAAGATATTGAAAACAGGACGCGAATACCCAATGTTCACAAATCAAGGTTAAAGAATCTGGATACTGGTGTGTGATTGGCTGATTCTTATAATAGAGAGAATTAGGGGTGCCAAACTTTTCAGCATGCCAAATTTATCAGACTTTTGCGGTAGCTTTTCTAGCGTTGATGGCTTCGTCCGAAAATCGATGGCATGCTTGTCCCAGCTATCGTAATGCTTCAATATCAATAACGCAACGATTAAGGCGTCTTTTGATCCCATTGATGGCGAACGTATGGTTCTCAACTATCAACCACAACGTCTGAAATTCGTTCTTCGTGAAGTTTACCATCCTTCCAATCGCATCGTCTCCACCGTCATGGAAAATTGATTCCAAATTGGAGAACCACGTGCTCTTCTACATGTTGTGAGAGATCACCAAACTCCATGGCGTTGGCTATCAGGTTCGCTTCATTTTCTTCCATTTGGCGATGGAGCCGAGCAAGGACCTCAGATGCGTTAGAAATTGACTTAGTCAACTTATGAGTGAATGAGATGCTTTCGTTTTTTCACTGTTATTCGCGAGAATGGAATTATCGCTGCGTTCTTGTTTATTTGGTATGTCATCTTTCAGTCTCTATATTTATTGAGCAGTTTCTCAATAACACACGAAATACTATTGGTAAATCGCATTATATAGGTCTTTGACCACTACACTTAGTCATATAGAGAATATTTAGAGAACCTGAGCCTATAGAGGGTGGTGTAAGCCATGTCAAGCGCGGTGCTGCAAGGGCCTCGTTTCATTACACTTTTGGACCCCGACTCTATCCGACTTTGGATTTTCGTCTACGGTGGGACTCGAACCCGCAATCTCCCGGTCCCGAGGGCAGGGCCTTACCCACTGCACAAACGAGGTCGGTAAAGATTACACCGTATCTGGTCGGGATTTCTGTTTTATCGGAAAAGATTGTTATAACTGAATGAAATTAGTAATTGATTGGTTTCAGACCAAATGAGCTGATGTTCTATTTCTGACAAATTTTATTGGTGTCTCGAGTTGAACGGAGAGCTTGTTGACATCTTTCGAACTCTACAAAAGTTTATGGAGCACGTGGAAACTCGTGCTTTTGGAACTGGTAGGCAGGGCATTCGTGGTAGATTGAAGGCTTGGTGGTTCTTCCTAAGATTATTTTTGTAGCCACATGCACTATAGCAAGACGTTTTCAAGAATTTTAGTGAAAAAGGAGTGACTCACATGCAAGCAAACCCTTTGATATGGGTTGGCTGTGAAGCGATAAACCCTTTCCAGAGTGCGATTCAACGAGTAGATGAGGAAAATATGTTCTCGCCGTGACAACTTGGTAGGCGGTTGTGTACTTTAGTCTGCTCGACACTACTTGGAGCACGGCCGGGATCGATATCGCAACGGTGAAGTGACTTTACTTAAGTTTTCCGTGCCACCTTTACTTGGTGTTCTATTGAGTACATCGACCATGCAAGACTCGGAGTATTGATGGTTCAAGTGAAGGCCATAGAATCAGTGCTCGTCAAGGTCCGGGAATATCGTAAGGCTTGTCGTTGCGTGTTTTTTGCTAACATATGTCAGAATCTGTTTCTCGTTTTGTTTATGTCGACCATTTGCCATCGTTGCTATTTCACTTTTTATGTACTTAGGAGCTTGAAATTTCCGATGTTTTCTTCAACATTCTTGTGGTTGATTGCACGTCGTTTGTTATTATGCTAGACTGGAGGCCAATTTGCGCCAAGTGCTTGTCCAACTAGCAAATATGTTGCATTACACGAAGAGTTTGTTAAGCTATTTCACGAGTCAGGTACGACAGAAAACGTCTGGTGCCGCATGTTTAGGTCATATGAGGTCATCTTTTCGCGTTCTGTTTTGCGGGACAGATATCGAGTGGTAGTTGGGCTGAGCAGCGACAGATTCCGAAAACGTCGAGGAGCTTGGCAGAGGTACGATACGACGTATCTGCACTAAAGATATGTGCTT
The DNA here is from genome assembly GCA_001887855.2 of Sclerospora graminicola. Lineage (NCBI taxonomy): Eukaryota > Oomycota > Peronosporomycetes > Peronosporales > Peronosporaceae > Sclerospora > Sclerospora graminicola. The sequence goes on from MIQA02024176.1 coordinate 17,846, forward strand.
CGTTTCTTACCGCTTGGATACTACATTCAGATAAATGCGACACACGAGCAGTATCTGGATCACCTTTAAACCGCTTCTTTTTGTTCGAAAGGAACGTAAAGTACTGCCTGCTGGATTGGTTTGTACATGATAGAAACGTGCTGAGTGCTGGATGATATAGCACGCGTCGGTCTTCCAGTATATCTAGACGACATTTAACCATATCTTGCGATTTGGCAGGCGTGGAGACGAGTTTGGGAGCATGGTTGACCGAAATATGCACGTGTATGTTACTAAGTACGGGACTGGCGAGTCCAAGACGGCAAGGATCCGGTTAGTGGACTATCCTGACTTTCATCGCCTTTGTGCTGCAATAACAACAAGCTCGTCGGGATTTAAAAAGGCAAGTCCATTTTCTTGTAGTGATGTCCACGTCCATTTGAAAAAAATGATGTGTCTCACGTGGCTGAAATGATCACCCACCTTTCTATAAACTTCTCCATAGTCAAGGGCAATATACTAACTGGTGGAAGACTGTGCTCTGACGCCGCATCGTTTCTGGCGGAAACGTAGCTCGTTGTAAAATGTAGTGCCGATCGTGTAGAATATCACCACAGCAGCTGGTACTGACAATGTAGCGCCGAGTATTTATTGCCCGGCTAGAAACTACCAACACACTTGTTTGTCCGTTTGGTTATGCGTACTTAGCTCTGTAAGCTAAGGTAAGGAAGTGCTTAGACTTGCACTGTCACCAGTCACCACTTGACGTAATCGTATTTTATAACCTAAAATTCACGTACAGTGGCCCACGTAGTTTTGCTTAGCAAGGAATTTCATTTCATCAAAAATGCCTTTAAATTCCAACACTCCTTTCCGAAACCTTCGGGACCTCCATGCATCGACATGCATTTTTGTGCATTCGTACAGGCATACTCCATATCATCCTGCACAACGAAAGCAACCAGTTTGACCTCCATTTGAAAGCAACCAATAGAGCAAATTTAAACTGAGACCAAACCAATTTGGTTTTGCTACTCTTCAATCCTCGCCGCGATCAATGATTTAGTCAAGAGGTCGGCCACCATGTCTGCACTTGAAACGTGCTCCGTCCTCATCCTTCGTTTTCTTATATAATCCTTGATAAACCTTAGTTTCACGTCAACATGCTTAGTGCTTGCAGCACTGGCCTCGTTTAATAATTGTTTTTGTAACAGCCTGATTGTCTTTCTCCTAGACAATCGGCGCTCGTGAATTGAATCCAATCTCTCCAAACAATTCTCTTATCCCGAGTGCTTGCTTGCCGCCCACTGCAGCAGCCAAAAACTCTGCTTCGGCGGTCGTGTGGTGAAATGGTCCTGGAATTAACGGGCTGATGAGAAGTGAATGCATTCACCTGATTGGTAGAAATGTTGGTCCCAGCCAGCTGCCCGGGTCGGCCACCATAGGACGCAGGCTGGTATCTGCCGGGTGTATCCACAAGCGGCAGGATGGTGCAAAGCATGGAATCGAGCCAGATGGGCGTGATAAAGAGAGTCGGAATCGAGCTAGTCAGAAGTAGGCCGTCCAGATCAGGTGGGCTGAATGGCCGTCGATGATCGATGACCAAGGAGCGGCTTGTCTAAAGGATGTGCGTGCGAAGGATCCTGAGGGAGGCTAGGCCCCTGTAGAAGACGAATGGGATGCCGGAGGTGGATGCTTGTCCGCTAAAGAAGAGTTGACGTCAGTGGACAGGAATGCCTAGATTGATGGCTATCCAGGTCGAGCCGGATATTTGGTGTACGGTACACGAAAGAGTATCCAGGTGGATCTGGATGGCAGCCGGATGGTAGCTTGGCTTTTTGTGTACGGTACAACCAGGAGTATCCAGGCGGGCTGACTGGCGTACAGTACACCAAAGAGCATCCAGCTGGAGCCGGAAGGGCTTGGTGTACGGCACACATAAGAGATCCAGGTGGAGCTGACAGGGCTATTTCAGGTGAGACACATAACTATCCAGCCGGGCTATTTGGGGTAGGTTACACTAAAGGTTGTATTGGATATAGGGATAAAAATCAGTATACCGCTTTCATTGGTTCACATTAGAGGGCTAACAAGGTCCCCTCTTGCTGCTATTGGTTTACCCGGGGAAGATTAAAAGGAACCCACTGGAAGTCCCCTGACCGGTAGTCATCGCGTTACATATACTCAACCCAAGTCGCCCGTGTTTTGAACACGGTTTATCTCTATTAGAAATTGTGGTAACGTTTTGGCCTACTGTGGAAGATTGTTGAGTGTTATCCCTATTACACACATGACTGGATTTACCCCCTTTGTTGTCTTTGGTTTAGCTGGCCGATAGATTATTCTTGGTCCAGCTGTCGCAGTATACAAAGTTCAAGTATATTGCCAATCCTGCTCCCCGGTGAAGATTTCCGCCCAGGAGCAACCCTAGACTGACCTTCGTTTCCTTATTTGACGAACTTTTAACTTTTCACCCTAGTGTCCATCAAGAGAGCGCAACCGCCAGTGCTGACGGGTACACAAGGTGAGCTTTACTAACATGGATCATCCAAGTCGTCACGACCAAGGTGATGGGAGTGACCGATCCAGCCGGCTGGATTCCAGATCAGATCAAGACCTGGATGGACGGAGTACCCCTCAGGCAGTCAGTCATCTGGGACCCCCATGGGTGTTCGCATCTCAGAAGAAATTTCTGAGAGCGACTACACTACAGTGGTCCGCGTACCCGGATATCTTGGTGACCCTGGATATCATCGCGAGTCCTTAGTGGGTGAAATACCTAAACCTGTCAAATTCGCCGAAGACGTTGTGTCAGGTGCATTGGGGGAATGCATATCTCCCCCAATGCTGCTGAAGATGGAAGGATGCGATGGTCGACTCGGATTGGAGAAGTACGAGGTCGACATTAAAGATGAAGTTACTTCCCTGGAGGCTCCTACTAGAGCTGGGCCGGATTACGGTACTAGTCACTATAGTGCCAGCCACTATGCCCCAGCTGGAGCCGGATCGGATTATGGTGCACGCCACCATAGTCCGAGGAAGAATCATGGTTTCGACCATGATCCGAACAAACAAATGTATATTATGAATATCAAGGAAGGAAATATAAAAAAGAAGAATCGAAGGCTGGATCAGGATCAAGTCACATCCAGGTCACCTACCCTTAAAAAAGCTGGATTGGCAGGAGCCGGAATATCCAACTCGCAAGGCCACGTTTTGAAGAAGAAGAGGAAAAGTTGGATGCCCTATCACAGAAGGTTACGGACACCGACCTGGAGCGTGCCCACCACCTTCGCGAGTTGGGTTAGTTCTTGCGGACGGATGAGGTCCTGAGGATAACCCAACCGAAAATCCTTGGTGGATTAAAAGGTCCCGTCTCCCCCCCATCTCTCTCAGACAACCACGTGTCCCTCATTAGAGGACTGTTCGATCAGCTCAAGCAAGCCGGCATCAATACCGGCGCTTTCGATCCGAACCAGTTGTTCGATCTGAAGGCAGACAAGCTGAAGGAGGCATCCAGCGCACTTCACGACCGCTTGATATCGTTAGTGGGCTGCTCTCCGTAGCAGAAGATGACAGCACCAACTGGAGCGACTCCGCCTTCACCGCCGGCAGCAGGCAGACCGGTCCGATTACACTCGGGTTCTTCACAGTACGAGTCTGCACCTTTAGAAGCAATTTCAACTGACTCATCCGTAGGCATTACCCGCACGACGCTTGGCCCAAGGGGAGCAGCGCGTGTGGCAACGGCCATGAGGTTTGGAGGATACAAAGATCCAGATACGCCCGAGCGGAAGAACGCCAGTCAGCACAGCGTCCAGACCCGGACGGCGACGGCGGATCCAGAGCCAAAAGAAGAAGACGTGGACGTGCGGATTAAGAAGGAATCTCGAGCTGGCAGCCTAGATGCCCCCCAAGTCACCCCGCGAGTGAACCCTCAGGCTAGCCCTCAAGTGCCGGATCATCTTCAGAGCATGTTTTCGGTAATGATGGGACAATACTTGGAGAAACAGCGTCGGGTTAGTGTCAGCCGCGGCAACCCTGGACCACCGGACCAGCCGGCTCGTCGTGGGAGTCGGGTGTCCGTGCCAGCCCAGTACTATACGAGGGAGCCGATTGATGTAGACATGGAGTCAGTGCAGTCTAAGCAGAGTGAGCCCCGAACCGTCCCGCCAAATCGCCAGCCAAGTCGCCGACATGGACGGCCAACGAATAGGAAGCTGTCTCTCAGCGACGTGGGTATGGAATCGGTCAAGTCAGCCAGGTGCCCTTATGATTCGGATGACCTGGATCTGGGGATGGCTCGCCGAGCCAATATGGCATCAGCGCAAGCGTTTGATCCGGACTCAGGGGCGATTACCAGGGCTCGAGTGTCAGCCACGTCGGAGTTGAAGGATTTCACTGGACGGGACATGGATGATGACCAAGCCCGGGGATGGCTGAGCAAGACCAAGTCAGCATTCCTTAGAGACCGTACGCCGGACTATGAGAAGTGACTTATTTTTGGAGACTTGATGAAGGGTCCGGCTTAAACCTGGATCCAGCAGCTCAGCCAGGAAGCCCGAGAGGATTGGAGGGAGCTGGTTGAAGCTTTTGAAGAGCAATATTGTGGATCAGGAATGTCAGTAGTGCGCCAGTATTTCCACACCAAGAAGCAAGCAGATGAGACCCCTCTGGAATACCTCCATCGTCTGAATTTGGAAGGAATGTGGGCAAAAATACCGTTTAAAGAAGATGCCAGCCAATCGGAAGCTGCCCGGGAACATGTGGAGCATTTTATCAGCACGTTGGACGACCGGGAGCTTCTGCGACTAAAGAATACCACGAAGCTGGAGCTGACGCTGCGTACTTATCAAAGAGCGAAGAAGCGAGGCCCCAACGCAGCCGTCGGAACGGGGCGGTACAGATCACGTCTTAACCCGGATCAAGGAAGCCGACCGCCATCCACCAGGACGGCCCGAGCCGTCCCCATGGTGGCCCGAGAGTCGGATGCGACTCGTTCGGAAGAGGAGTACCAGCGGTCTGGAGGTGAATCTGAGGAGGAGCAGTACCAATACCTGTTCTCGGCGGAAGCCAGTCAGCAATCCAGGCTGCCATCTGGGTCCAGCCAGCAGAAGGCTTTTCTGGCTCGAACTGTCCAGGATTACCCCAGACGGAAATGTACCCACTGTGGGTCCATCAAGCACGACGACCGGAGCTTCTGGAAGCGGCTGACCTGCAAGAATTTCGAAAGGAAGGGATATCCATCGGAACACTGTTTGTTCATCTGCAAGACTCACGGGGAAGTGCACGAGGCTAGACGTTGCCCCATCGAGGAGTTTTACAACCAGATGAAGAAGTGGTACGTCGCGACCAAACATGCTGGAATGTTGCCGCCCGGGGTGGAAAAGATGCTAAACTAGATCGATCGCCAGGTTGGAATCTGGTTCGATCCGAGCGGTCTAGTGTTAGTATCTATGCATATGTCGGTAAGAATGACAACCAAGAAGCAAAGCATAGCGTAACCGACTATACATCTAAGTTTGACGATTACGTCATCCGGTCCCCGGGCGGCAGGGCAGACCCTTTTCTGGTGAGCAGTATACGACCGGACGAATATTCTCGATCTGAAGTGGTTATGGAATTGAATATGCTACCCGGTGAATCACGAGGTTATTGGAAATACCATTCGCCGGATGAGTGGTCTAAACAAGCCATGGCGGATGGTAAAATTAATAACCAGAAGGCCACCATACTGTTTGGCTCTGGCGCAGAAGTGCCCATTGTTGACACCACCTTTGCTCGTATGTGTGGATGTAATATAGATTAGATGAAGCGACAAGAGTGTATCGGCAATGAAAAAAGTTCGTACATGACCCAAGGAAGAACAAGAGCTAAGATTACGCTGACTGGGTCTTTGTTACCGCCTGGGTAGATAACCTAGCCGGGCAGAAAGCAATTCTGGGGATGGATTTTAATTCTGGGGATGGATTTTATGGTCCCAGCCGTTATACGGCTGGATTTATCTCATGGGACCTTGACGTTGCCGGATGAGGTGCAGATCCAGCTGGCTGGCCGGCGGCCTCTATATGGTGCCCACGTCCAGTTTCTCAAGTTGGGTCAGTTTGTAACGGTGCCAGTGGGAAGGACGGTGAAAGTAACGGTGCGACCATACGACAGACGGCGTAAGTTATGGCTGACTAGGGGCGAGCATTGGGTGCCCTCGTTCGTCAAAGGGGAAGGAAGGTCACCTCAATTACATAAGTGTGACTAACATCTCAGAGCGGCCCCTCGCCTTGCATGAAGACGTGATCATTGGAATGTGGCTGGCCGAGGACAAGGTGCCCCGCCGGCCGGGTTATGTCACTATTGGCTCAAGACGCTATATCGAGTGGCAAAACCTGGCCTTTCAGGCAACTGCCGATTTAGTCAGCGAAGAGGAAGTCGTGGAGGAAGACCGGACTCCAATGGTGGCTAAACCAGAGTACCGGACTCCCTCTAGAATATTGACGCGGAGCCGGCCATCACCGGATCCGGCCGAACGTACTGACCGAGATCCTGCCCCAATCGCTGAACTGGTTTTGTCCACTCCGTCAAAGACGGACGAACGGCAGGATCAGGAGAGAAGACAAGGCAGACTCACTTGTGCGGTCACCTCCGATGCCGGATTACTTGATGAGCAGGGTGATACTGGATCAACCGATCCGGCTGGTCCGAATTCGGAAATAGCCGGAGGCGGATCAACCGATCCGGCTGACCGGAATTCGGAAATAGCCGGAGGCGGACCGACCGATCCGGCTGACACGGATCCGGAATTAGTCAAAGCTGACTAGGTCTGCTTTCATGTAGGGGGTGAGCTATTCGTCGTAGGCATGGAGGATCAGATGGCGGTGCTACCTGAGGTAACCCCCTGCCCACCAGCAGTCACTATTGACGATCTACATGTTGGAGACCCAGATGTGAACACCCCGGAAGAGATCAGCAGGCTGAAGGACATCATATGGAAAAGGAAACGTCTGCTGATTGGTCCTGGAAATGCACTGCCTTCGACGACCCATGGGGCGGTATGCGACATTGATGTGGGTAACGCCAAGCCCGTGGCGCAAAGGTGCCGGAGAGTCGCCCCCCAGTATCGGGAAAAGCTGTCGGAACTTATCAAGGAATTGCTGGCCACCAAGATAATCCAGCCGTCCACCTCGCCATGGGCGTCGCCCATTGTAATTATTATTAAGAAGAATGGGGTGGATATAAGGTTGTGTATCGACTAACGACTGGTGAACCGGCTGAGTAAGCTAATGGTTTACCCGATGCCGTTGATAAACGACTTGCTGGAGGATCTGGAGAAAGTTTGTGGTATTGCGCGTAGGACATGGCTAGGGGATTCTGGGTGATCTCTATGACCGATCGAGCACGAGAAATCTCTGCGTTTGTAACACCCTTCGGGTTGTTCGTGTGGAACCGGATGCCGTTTGGCCTAAAGAATGCTCCACTGATTTACCAGCGGCTAATAGATAACGCGTTGCATGGACATTTCAAGATCAAGGCGGACCAAAAGATCCTGCCCTGGTCGGTGATGTGTTCGCCGAAGGTGACCCGGACCCCGACCCAAAACCTTCGGTTTGGGGCGGCGGTCCTACATTGATGACATTCTCGTGACGGCTACTACTTGGGATTTACTATGTGAAAAAGTAGAAACGTTGATGATTACGTGTGAAAAGTGGAATTTTTCGATTAGTGTGGTGAAAAGTTTTTGGAGGAGAACTCAGGTGACTTATTTGGGTCACCAGGTTTCGATTGCCTGATTGGAAGCTAATCCGAAAGATCTGGAGTCTTTGAGTAATCTGCCTTTCCCGTGGTCATTGAAGGCTATGCAATCCTTTTTGGGCAGTTTGAACTAATACAGCCGTTTCATTGAGGATTTCGCGGTCTATGCTACTGTTTTGTATGGGCTACGGGAGGTGGATTACCACAAGTTGAGAGAGCAAGATCGGCAAGGAGAAATGCTGATCGATCCAGCAATATCAGCCAATGATTTGCTGCCCGGGTCGACTATTTCCGACAATGATATGCTGCCCGGGTCAAGTGTTTCGGCCAATGAGGTGCTGCCCGCGTCCACCCAGACAGGCAGCCGGCTGCCTAACGCCAGTGCTGCTGGGCCGGATGACTACATGTCCAGGGCGATGGTGGCCTTTAGTATGCTGAAGGCAAAAATGGCGACCACACCAATCCTGAAGCATTTCGATGCTAATAAGGTCTCCGTGGTCATCATCTATGCTAACAAGTGGGTTATCCCAGCTGCCCTTGTGCAGGATCATGATGGAGTGTATTATCCTGTGATGTTTACAGGGCAGACTCTGAAGGCTAACGAAGTTAACAATGGGCTGGTGGATAAAGAAGTTTTGGTTTTACTACGGATTCTGGATGTGTGCTACACTATGCTGGTGTCTCGCCCTATTAAAGTATTATCCAGACGGTCGACCATGTCATGACTTCTTACAGCAAATGGAAATGATGGCCGGCTGGGTAGATGGGCTGCGTTGTTGTCTCAGTGGTCTCTAGAAGTGATTTAGTGTACCAAAGGAGAAGAGGAGATACTGGGCACGTTAGCGGCCAGCACCACCCCAAGGGCAGAAGTGGAGGAAGCGCTGATAGCCATAGCGCCTCGAAAACGGCCACGACAATCCATCACACTACCGCCACCAACAGTAGGACCGACCGGTTCTGAGCTTTGACGGATCAGCAAGCGTAAAAGAGGGAGTAGGCGCCTATAGTTCCATCCTATGGAAGCTGCCCGAGTGGAAAGCGCTGCTGCTTCGGATATCACGCCTGGCATAACAGTGAATAAGGTAGAATACCGAGGATTGCTGCTTTGCCTAGATCTGCTGACTGGCCGGACGCAGGGGCGAAGTATCATATGCGGTGACTCCAATCTGGCGATCCGGCAAATCACTGGAGAGATAGACTGAAAGGACCCCCGACTAAGACTTTTGAATGATCGGGTTATGTCCGCGCTGTGGAAATGGCCAGAACATGAACTGTTACATGTCAAACGGGAGTGGAACAACAGTGCAGACCATCTGGCTACATTGGTCATGCGTGATCAAGTTGGCATCACCGTTTTGGATCCGAATATGTTAGGTGAACTGGCGGAAATGAACAGGCTGCCGGATAATCGGACAGACCGCCAAGTGCGAAATCCACCCACCTGGATACAACCGTCTCGGAGAAGAAGAGTATGGCGACCAAGATTTGGAGACAGATATTCAACCCCAGCCGGATCGGGAGGTGCCCTGTACCGACAGGAGAGTAAACCTGCAGCTGATCGGACGTGACTAACCTGGGTTAACAGCCGAAGTGAGGAATGGAGTGGGGGACAATAAACATGGATGGATATATTAATAGGAGAACAAAGAAAAGGAAAGGGCTAAAAGAGTCAGGCTGCCCATCGCTATGGACGATTATACTTGTTGCGGAGCCGGGACAAATGAAGTCCAGGATGGTCGGAGGGTCGTTTGCGGTATTGAGTGCGCCAAGGATCTTGCCGGTCGATAGCCTACAAAGATTCGGAAAGAGAGGTAGTCCGATCCGGAGCACCTAAGCCTGGATACCATGTTCCTCCTTTGGGTAACCACAGAAGCTGAAGCTTGGGAAGAGGCGGCGCAGGAGCGGGAGAGCTCCGCCGGATCTTGGGCCTGAATGCAGGTCGAACGGGTCGGTTTTTGGAACGGGATCCTGCCGGAGCTGGTGGACGAGTTTTGGCTGAGGCCTTGGAGGAGGATTCTTTCAATTCCTTCAGGTTGAGATGCAACACTGATCGGAGATTTCGTCCTCAACCGCCTCTTCCTTTTGCTCTGTCTTATATTGCCCCTCCTCCGCTCCTCCCCTTTCTGTTTTTTCGTTCTTCGTCTCGGTCTTCCTCCTGGAATCTAGGGAATTGTTGGCTGTCTCGGAATTGGAGGTGTCCTGGAAGGTCAAAGTGACGGCGGTGTTGGGAGGCGAAATCGGATTAGCCGGCTCGTATTCTCCGGAGCAAAAACCAGTCAGCGGTGAGGTCTGTAAATCTATGGAGCCGGATATGAGGCCGCTCGGTCACTAGGACTTAAGAAGCGACGTCGTGTGTCCGCGCTAGAGCGGGACAATGCGGCACACACCTGCTGGTTGAGGTAGACCTCGTCTTCATCGTCATCGTACTCGTACTCGTACTCGTACTCAGTGGAGGACAGATCTGAGCCTGCGTCCGAGCCAGATGGATAGCCAGTTTTGGAGCCGGATGGCGAGGCTCCCGTGCAGGATGGCGAATCAGCTGCATAGCCGGATGGCGAGGCGGTTCCCGGCCCGGATGGCGAGGCGGCTCCCGAGCCGGATGGCGAGGCAGCACCTGAGCCAGATGGCAAGCTAGGTGTAGCGCCATGTTGCGCCGAGGAAGCGAGTGGGGATATGGCGGCTGCCTCCATTGTAAATGAACCACAGTCGCTGTCCGACTCAAGTTCCCGTTCACTAGCCGAATTGCCCAAATAACATTGGTGCAGGAGGGAGGATTCTCCTCTTTATTCTCCGTTTGGGGGTGATCGAAGACGGATCGGAACCGGTCAAGGATGGATTAGAGCTGACTGGACGTTTTCCGGTTTCCGATCCTGCCGAGGCAGACGACTGGGACAGTTTCGGCGAAGAGGTATTCCATTGATCTACCATACCGATGACGGCCAAGATGGCCTCTCGCGCTCACGAAGGAGCCTGTAGAATTGGGGCAGTCTGAGTCCGAGTCTCCTCGAGTAGGTCTTGTAGTTCGCATAGAAGGGACCTAAACCGATCCTCCTTATCCAACAGGGAGGCGTAAGCACGGTAAGCCCGGATCAGCTCGTCTTAAGCCCGTATGATATCTTCTCCAAACTTGGCAATGATCAGATCGCAGCCGTTGCTGCCTGGAGGAGTCCTCTTGCAGCTGCTCTTCAAGAGAAAAAATATGGTGAAGAGGTTGAGCATGGGATTCTCGCAGGTGGTCCCGGTCATCCCGCGTGGCCTCTAGCTCTTGGGACATCTAGCGATACCGGCCACGAAGATGCAACAACTCTTGGGATGTTTCGGAAATTTGGGCGGATTGCCCCTTCAGCAGTGTCAACTGTTGGACTGCAAAGCGACATAGCCATACAAAATGTAAGCGACAGAACGACGACATAGGAGTGGGCGAATCACTTATGCTGAAGGTTTTAGCGGTGACCTAACTCTTGGTTGGCAGCTCGGGGGATTCGACGACGTCCGCCAATATGCGGAGGTTGTCCCTCCCTTTCGTCAGACTGGCGACCTAGTCTTCGAGATCAGTCACCTGCAGTTGAAGATCACTCGGTTCCAGGGAGGATTTCCGGGCGGTAGCTTCGCCAGCTCGGCGGTTGGCAGAGGCAAGTGCTTAGACCAAATCTGCCTAGATATGTTCCAGGCTATCCACTTGTGCCGTCAAGACCTCTATTCGTTTTCCCAGCTCCGCCACTTCTGAGGTGGAGGCAGATGGCGCAGCGGCCTGTTGTAGGGCGTCAGTGAGCTGGCCTACAATGACCCGAAGACGGGTTACTTCATCCACGGCCTCCTGGCGACTACGCCTCAGCTCGGAAATTCGAGGCTCAGTGCGACCCAGCATCGCACATAGAGTCGCGCGTCTCTGCGCTAGAACTTCGGAGTCGGCCTGACGGAATCGAAGATCAACCTGAAGGGAAGAAATAGCGTCCCTTAATCTGTCCCGGTCACCGCAGGCCTGACCGTGAATGCGGAGCGCCGTATCAATGTCAGGCGGAGATAGCACCACGACAGGAATACGGGATGAATCCGGCAGCCCCACAATTTCCACTCCGCTGGCAGGCGAGTCATCGTCAACCAGTGTAACTCGGCATATGTTATCTTCGTCGACTTGCAGAACTGGGAATATGCCAAGAAAGGGTCAGCATAGGCGGATGAGACCTCAAGCCGGATTGAAGATCGGTTTAATAGAAATCGCCAGAAATCGGGCGGAAGACGTATCAAATCGGGGCATGGGTAAGAGAGATCGAAAGACTTGTGCCAGGTGAGATCGTGCCTAAACCGTTGTGCGGCTGCGACAAGACTCAGGGGCGGCTGTGGTGAAGTGACTTTTGAATCAACTAACGGCCAGGTATGAGATACATCTGGCCGAGAGTGCATTCTAATTGCCGGCCAAGGGCGTAGATGCTGGATGGCAGTTGCCGAGTGTATCCACCAGCGTCAGGATGGTGTCAGGCACGGAATCGAGCGAGATGGTCATGATCATCAAGAGACTTGTAATTGGGCTAGCCAGAGATGGGCCGTCCGGATCAGGTTGGCCGGACAACTGCCGATGGTGGATGACCGAAGGGCAGATTGTCTGAATGATGTACGTGCGAAGATTCCTGAAGAAGGCTGGGCTTTGTGGAAGACTGATGAAACACCGAGGTGGACGCTGGGTTGCTCAGAAGGAGTTAACGCCAGCGGCCAAGTGGGCTTAGATGGATGGCTATCCAGGTCGAGCCGGATATTTGGTGTATGGGTACATAAAGGAGTATCCAGATAGATCTGGATGACAGCCGGACGGTGGCTGGATATCTGGTGTATGGAATATCCAGGCGGGCTGACTGTCTGGTGTACAGTACACCAAAGAGCATCCAGCTGGAGCCGGATGGTTTTAGTGTACGGCACACACAAAAAATCCAGGTGGAGCTGACTAGGCTATTTCAGGTATGACACATAACTATCCAGCCGGGCTATTTGGGGAAGGTTACACAAAAGGTTGTATTGGATATAGGGATAAAAATCAGTATACGTTTCGCTTTCTAAGACACAAGTCGCTTTCATTGGTTCACAGCAGAGGGCAAACAAAGTCCCCTCTTGCTGCTATTGGTTTACCCAGGGAAGGTTAAAGTAACCCACCGGAAGTCCCCTGACCGGGAGTCGCCGCGTCGCGTATACTCAACTCAAGTCGCCCGTGTTTTGAACACGGTTTATCTCTATTAGAAAATGTGGTAACGCTTTGGTCTACTGTGGAAGATTGTGGGGTGGATTCCCTATTACATCCACAACTGGATTTACCTCTTTATTAGCTTTGGTTTAGCTGGCTGATCGATTATTCTCGGTCCAGCCGTCGCACTATACAAACTTCAAGTATATTGCCAATCCTGCTCCCCGGTGAAGATTTCCGCCCAGGAGCTACCCCTAGTCCTAACCTTCGTTTCCCTATTCGACGGACTTTTAACTTTTCACCCTAGGGTCCATCAAGAGAGCGCAACCGCCAGTGCTGACGGGTACACAAGGTGAGCTTTACGAACATGGATCATCCGAGTCGTCACGACCAAGGTGATAGGAGGGACCGATCCAGCCGGCTGGATGCCGGATCGGATCAAGACCTGGATGGACGGAGTACCCCTCAGGCAGTCAGTCATCTTGGACCCCCGTGGGTGTTCGCATCTCAGAAGGAATCACTGAGAGCGACTACACTACATATTGAGGGGGCCGAGCCGAACGCGGTGCGGCAAGCAGGTTTGTCGCCTTCTTGAAGGTTAATTCCCCTTGGGCCTCCTGGCTTGTACGCTTTCTCTTTTGCCTAACCCCCCTTTTTGGCAGCTCAATGGAAGAGCTCCCTCAAGGGAAGGTCGTAGATTCGATTCCTACCCAAAGATTATCTCTGTTATCTCTGTCTCGTGCGCAGTTTATGACGTATGATCAAAGCTACCTAAGCAAGCTATTTCAAAATTGGTTAATAATGACGGCCATCTTCGAGTCTTGGAATGACAACTTTTGCCAGGCGTTTTTGTTTTTACTTGTGCGCCTGGTTATTCCGTGTGGCTCCATCGGATACTAGTGGATTATAAGGGACTATTTGTTGGCGCTAGATAATCCGTTGTTTCTTTCCGTCGTTACTTTTGATTCATGTGCTTCAGTTGTCTCTTATCCGGATGATTTTCATGGAGACAAATGGAACATGGCAACTCTATTTCGTCCCGCTCTTGATGAGATGATGATGTAATTTTTCCTGAATGGATAAAATAAGATACGAACTGCGTTATGCAAACACTTTTGTCGACTCTAATGGTCGCCAATATAGCTAAGACGTACTGAACCATCTCGTTTATGGATTGAATTGAAGTCGAGTAGGTGCCAAGTGGTATCCCTGCAGACGGTAGCGAGTGATGGTAGTGGATGGTTCTGACCAACTTGCTCAAACATAGATGGAAGGCGTTGCGTCCCTCGTGGTCCGGCGCCTATTCTGTGTTGTTTTACAGTGCGTTTTCTGCGCGTTTCGCCCAGCTCTCATCCCGTCTCTCAGCAGTCGTTTCTGGATCAAGTATTCGTGGTGGCCGAGGGATAGTGCGCAACCTCTGTCAATCCACCAGTGTGCATGAAAGTCATGGGGGAGGAGGCAGTAGCAGTACTTGCGCAGTCGACATAGTTGTGTGTGCGGGCAGACCGGTTACCAGCGTAAATTTTCCGGTGCACTGCGTTTGTATTAAGCTCGATTGGAGCACACACTGCTTTTGGGCGTAGGCATGGATGATTTTTAAAACACGGCTAAAAAAAAGGCCTCAAAGGGATGCAGGGAGCTTGATCTCAGCATTGGACACTGCCGTTTTGTGAGCCTTAAGTGCGAGAGACCACCACAATTTCATCCGTTGGTACACAGAAAGTAGATCGCGATTAGAGTCATTGAGCCACTCCTTCAATTTGGCATGATACCTCTGACTTACCAAGTTGTTGTTTAACTGGGGGTTCAAATAGTGCAGTGGATAAGTACCAACTTGGTAAGTCAGAGGTAGTGGGTGCGATCTTCACCCAAGACAAATTTAGGTTCGACGCGTGATGTACTTTGTAATCCAAAATGAGTAACGTTGCTTGTCCAGCATCGAATGATTTCCATATATCCAACAATACATCGTCAATATATGATGCTTCTAGTGGTGACAGCTCATGTAGATGCTGTCGTCGCTGTTCATATTCTACTGTTTTGTAGTTCGTGTCAAAGCTATGAAATTATCACGAAATGCCCTATGTTCCTTGGATTCTTTCCACTTCGGATTGTGTGCCGTGAATACCGCGCCATCTATAACTTTGTGGAAGATGTGAGTTCTAGCATGACTCTCCACTTCTTTAATGATGTGCCAGAGAAAAAGCAGCACATGCACTGATTGAAAAACAATTTTGAGAGCGTTCAGTAGGGCGAGATCACGGTCCACGAATAAAACTGTGGAGCCGAGATGCCGTTGTTGACAAGAGCTTTCTTGAGACAGCCCATAGCCCACTTATAGTCTTCTATAGTCTCTCCAACCTTAAAGCCATGTGCCAGATGTACGGTCGTGCTCAAACCCGTTACGCCGCCATGTTGAGAAGTGGCATTCCAAATCGATTCGTTTTATATGTGAAGTCCATGAGAATAATTTCGGGGCTCGCCCTTGAATACCTCTAACACCACAGTCCACGAAAAAAAGAGATGTGTAACTCGACCTTCTATGTCTACGCGATATGCTACATCATACCTGTCAGCGCTAAGTAGCTCGAGCAGATGCTCCACTCGTATCATCTGACCAACTTCCTCTAGTAACTCGAGCAGATGCTCCACTCGTTTCATCTGACCAACTTCCTCTGCGTAACGAACGTTGTATATGTCCCGACGCTAGACCATCTTAGTGCTATCCATTACATAGATACGTGCAAGTGTCTGTCCTGGACTTACACCCGTGGCATAATTAGCAATGTTTGTAGCTTTCACGTCCGCACTCATATCATCCTTTCGATTCCCATGGTGGCAGGCTGCATCAATAGACATTCCATGGTTGTGATTATTAGCCCGCTCGTTTGAATGGATCACCCACTCTTCGTTTCAATTTCGCCTCAGCCGTACGGACATGGGGAAGTTTGCAGCCCGAGAAGCAGCATTTGGGGGATGGGTGGTTGCCGATGCTGCCTGGTACCATCTCACCTCACCATGCCGATCACAGTCTAGCGTACCACATCCTCTAGCGCTATTGGTTCGTTTGATCACAACCGCGTAGTCAAAGCTCCTAGCCACAAGGTTGATCGCATCCTTAACAGCTTTGGGTGTGGCAAACGGCCCACGGGGGTGCTAAAACGGAATCACTGTGGTTCAGCACCACCGATGGGACTGGTGGTGTTAGTTCAGCCGCACCCGCAGCCTATCAAATGGCTGGTACTCATGGCGTCTGCGTTGTGATTTTTGATTATGCGGGTATTGTCACAATATGTATGAATATGAAATCAATGCCCCGACCCCACTTAAACAAACTATTGGTACCTGAAAATGTTTTGTCATGAACATTGACTGGTGTCGCTCGTTTATTACGAATCCTTTCCATGACGCTTTCGTCACGTGACAGCTGAATAAACGGAGTGAACGGGGCCGCGTTGTACGTGGTAAACGCCCCAATACCTCTTTGGATGGACAAATCTGCGCCGATCACGATCATAATTCGGGTAAAGGTGTAGGTCCTCAAGAGTACACACTGTAAGGATGGACAAATCTGCGCCGATCACGATCTTAATTCGGGTAAAGGGGTAGGTCCTCAAGAGTACACACTCGCTAAGATGTTGGTAAAGAGCTGTTGCCTGGATAAACTTGCACCACTTATTGGCACGATGGTGTTCTTGCCTGCTGCTACATTGCGTCCCGAGACGCTGTACGGTCAGGCCTACTGTATTGTGTTACGAGAGGACGATTTTGGAACCTTCCTCATTAATGACGACAATGACGTGATTATAATGAGCTGTCGTGCTGCACGTAACCTGGGTCATCAGGATTACTCGCGTTGTTGAGATAAGGAGAACTGCTAGGTTGAAGGTAAGAGCATGGATCTGCTGGGATTACCGCTGGTGTCACCCAATGCGATTTAAACTCCTTAGTGACAAGTAGTCGGCCTGTCAATATAATTGCTTCGAAAAAGCATCCTTCATTCGATCTATCTTCTGAGCCGAAGCTTTGCTAAAAACATTCACACTGCTTCATCCAAATGATGAAGCAGTGCGATCGGAAGTAAAACATTGTGACATAGGCTTCTCGCACTGCAGCTTGGAACGGGTACTTCTTTGCTGGTCCATCACCAACGTAGTTACCAATAAGCTTTTTGTTAATCCCTGGTGTGTGTAGCAGAAATAACGTAACGGCTTCACTTGTCAACTTTCCTGGAAGAAGTTCCATCTACTGGGAAAATGCCATCCTTTTTTTGGTGATGATTACATTTCTCTGCAGCTATAGCGTATCGTTTTTTAAAAATTTCACTTGCATGATAACGATGATTACGATTTGAAAGTGGGTTTCTCTCATAAAATATGGATTCGAGTTTTCACATACTCAAAACTATTGACAAGATAAGCATACTGGATAGAGATGATATTTAGAGAACCTGACCCTATACACGGTGGTGTAAGCCATGTCAAGCGAGGTGCTGTAAGCCCTCATTTCATTACACTTTTGGACCCCGACTCTATTCGACTTTGATTTTCGTCCACGGTGGGACTCGAACCCGCAATCTTCTGGTCCCGCGGGTAGGGCCTTAACCACTGTACGAACCGAGGTCGGTTAAGCATACTGGATAGAGTTGATGATATTTATAGAACCTGACCCTATACAGGGTGGTGTAAGCCATGTCAAGCGCGGTGCTGTAAGGGCCTCATTTCATTACACTTTTGGACCCCGACTCTATCCGACTTTGGATTTTCGTCCACGGTGGGACTCGAACCCGCAATCTCCCGGTCCCGAGGGCAGGGCTTTAACCACTGCACCAAACGAGGTCGGTTGCTCTATCCAGTATAAGCATACTGGATAGAGCAAATGGACTGCATTGTAGTCAATAATGACATGGCGTTGGCAGCAAATGTCTCGCCATGCATGAACAGCTGGATCAAACAATCCCGCCACTAAGAAAAATACGCATCATCCCAATCAGAATAGAAGAGATACATACATTTGATATTGTCTCTCAGGGGGGGTCCGAATATCCTGTAGGGGGGGTGCAAATAACATCTCCCAAAAGTATCGAACTTAACTCGGAGCGTGAAAACTACGAATCTAAGCTATCGAACTTGATGCGAAGCTAGTCTAGGAAACTTACGAATTAACTTATCTAGTTTCTAGCCATCTTGATTGCCTTGGTGTTCTGGAAGCACTTAACCGAGTGATCCCAAGTGTTCGTCACGACCTCATCCACCTTGTCTATGTGGTATACAAGATATAGGAAGTTGAATGAACCGGGTTACGGGTTTTGTCGTTAAGCGAGTCAGGAATATCGTCTCGAATTAGCTTAACGAGTTTCTGCTGCTTACGAACCGTTAACCACAGGTCGTGTCAGAGTTTATCAAGTTTTGCGTGCCTATGCGCTAAGCTCTCCGAAACGGTTTGAATAGGGTTTTCGGGTTCATGGGCCTACACTTATCCTTCCAATATTCGAAAAGACTACCACAACTATGTAGCAACGGGTGTAGACCTAACGTAAGTGTGAGCAGCTAAAGGATAATGATACTCACTAGTGCGAAGGTGAGACAGGCACTAAAAAAGTACACTAAACCACAGGCCCAACGTCGGAGTCTCCAATGTGTGTGCCATATAATGTTTTAATCACACAATAAGTGTAAAAGATTGTGTAAAAACGGGACGTCTGTAGCATTCCTCGACAAGTACGACTGAGACAAGTTTGTTTCCTTGAAAAAAAGCGTAACGAGCTTCCCACTATGTGGCCACTCTGCACTTCTGGTTCTGGATTTGCAGAAAAGTCGACCAATAAGCGCTACTATGTCACAGTAGGCTGCGTAAAGGGTGTAGAATCTGTGTGCGCGAGCTTTAGAAGATGGCTTTGATTGGCGCTTTCGTTGTTTTCAGCTTATGTTGTTGATAATATAATGTGAATCGAGATTGTTTAAATTGGGCTTCACGCATGAACCCCTTAAACTCTCTGAGCCACCCATTGTGGCTCTCGTCGCCTATCCTACTTTTCCTTATTCTTTTAAGCATATCTCTGGGTTAGTCGGGGGTAACAGGACCCAAATGAGTGTAAACTTTCAGAACCAGGACCCCTTGCAAAACCAGGATCCGGACCCCTTCTAATTTAGTGGGGTGTACATTCTTTTTAAAATTATTAATGGGCAGGAACAGGAAATTAATTGGAGTCCGTTTACTCAAGGTACGAAGTATTTTTATTACTAATACGGTAATAACACAGTGCATACGACTACTTCGCGTCTTGGCGGTTTGTAGGTAAGTGGGTAGGTAATGGTGAATACAGTCTCGTGTGATACTCAAATATTTCCTGGAAAGCTTGGCAATGGCGTCTTCCTGGAAATGTGGCTTCTTCGGAAGCATCGACGCGGAATTAAAGGACTAAAGAAATGGAATTTGTGCTACTTTATTCTTTATGCACGTTCAAACAATGTTCTTTATTATGCCGACGATGTTCAGTTTTTGTGGTCCAATTCGGGTTGGTGAGATTGTTTCTATTTCAGTACGACTAATTCAGCGCATCAGTAAGCTTTGTCATCTGAAGAAGAAAGACTACCACTTTGACATTACGTGTCGTAATACTTGGGCCCGCATTATGCGGATGACTATATGTATGTTACTTCGGATGAAGGTAGGGATGTTTCTAGTATTATTGTCGGCAATACAGTCACACCTCCTTAAGTAGTGCACTCATGAACCAAGAAAATTCGAGTGGTCCAGAAATGGAAACGCCATATAGGGGGGAGATACGAAAACTACATATACAATGATTGAGTATATGTCACAGGTTCTTTCGCACACATGTTTGCTTGTGCATTTTCAGAACTAGGGACACGGAAACAACTCATCCTGATATTTGGTGTCAGAAACAACTCATCCTGATATTTGGTGTCAGAAGGTTGTCAAAGCTCATTGCGCGAGGGGTAGATGGAGATATACCGACGCCGTCGGGCGAGGGGCAGGTCCGACAGATACATTCTATCCGTGGACAAGAAAATCTGTCAACCTGTCAAAGTCCCTTCTTTTTGTATATAAAATGCCTTATATGCATTCGCAATGTGATGAGTCTAACAGAGCAACTCATAGAGGCGATAAGGCTGACCAACAGCGCTAATGGAAGCAGTAAGTACGAGACGGGTTTACTGAATAGAAAATTTACTTTTCTTTCCACACTAGTACAGAATTACAACAATTGCAAAGTACGCGGGAAAGCGTTCAAGCCGACATTTTGATTCAGAGCACGCGCTCGCAGGATTTTCTGCGCTGTGCGTTGTTGATGTTCTTCTTCGCACACCGGCAACGGACGACCCACTATGATAGAAGAAGAAGGCAGATATGTGCTGACCCATACCTTTAGCAAACCAAATATTTTAATTGTTTACCTCGTAAAATAGCTTACAAAGTCATTCTTTGCGTAATGAGAGGACTGGTGTCATGGCTGAAGTCACGACTCAAGAATTTTTTGGTAATTTTGGTGACCACTTATAAAATGACTCACGTAAAGGGGGAATTCGCTCGTCCATACCAAAATACAGTGTGTTGATTGGTACAGACACTTGTGGGTTCTGATACAGGATTTGTGCCACGTAGGGAGTTCTCATTGGGAGCTGTGACAGTAGTGATAAAATAGGGACGCCACTTAATAAACATGAGAAAAACGAGGTAGTCCTCAAAACAGTCTAGTTACTGATTCACCGCTGGTGATGGTGTCATGAATAAAAAATACTAGACTCGTTTGCTAAAGGGTAGTGCCAACAGCCCATGACTTAACGCAGGATCGCCTTCAGAGGTGCATCATTGCATTTTTACGACGAATGTCAGTAGTAGATCGTCGAGCCTCAGTACACGAAATTTTGTTTCTTGCCAATCGACCATCATTCTTACGCCACTCTTCCAGCTCCAACTTGACGAACGCAAAAGAAAGCGGAACGAGTATCATGATGACGCTAAAGAGCCTAGGAATAACAAAGTAAACCCTTCAAGTAACAGCTAAACATTTCAAAAGCGGAAACCTAATCCATGCGAATCAAGTCGAAAAGTGAAAACAATCTAAGCTGCGACTGTTATATATGATGATCCACGAAAGGTCATTTTTGCTTCTGGCACGGAGATAAATCAACTATTGACGATCGACGTTCCTTTCCCTTGTTATATTTCATTATAAGTATTAATTTATAATTCTCCGTGGAGCTCAAATGGAGCAACTTATGTACATCCGCCTAAATTAGAACGGTCCGGGTCCTGGTTTTGCAAGGGATCCTGGTTCTGAAAATTTACCATCATTCGGGTCCTGGTTCTGACATTTACCCGTCAGTCGGTTTGTTTGCGAGACATGACTAATGCACTTTCGTATAGCCTGTCCTTATTTTGGTTGTACTATGCCTTTGCCGTACGTACTTTTCTATCACTTGCCTACACTATAGTATAATGTAAGCTAGTGAAAAAACATGGAACGTGTAACCAAAATATTTTACGACGCTGACCGCGTCACACAAATGCATCGAGAATGCAGGAATCGGTGCCGATGCCCTATTCGTTTTTTTGGCTTCACCCCTTCCGACAAACAACTGTCAGGTTTTTCTGCACGAGCGCAGCCAATGTAGTGAGTAAAGCAAGACGCCTTCGGGTGCGTCTGATCTATTTCTCACGGTTGTGTTTTTCTTATTGATTGAGTATCCGTGCTCATATCCGACTTTTGTCAAGGCAATTAGGGCCTCATTAGTACTTGTCCAGTGAAGAAAGCACCGGTATAACGACCGTGTCAGAGGTTTGAGAAGGGACACCTCAAAGCTCAAAGTACAAGCCGTCGACGTCAAACTGTTGATCGTTTGGTAAGCAGGTCGTTATTTTCACTGGTCACGACAGGCAGAGTGCTGACTGGGGACTTTTGCAACTTATGTTAGCGCGGTTGGAAACTCAGATCCAGCCAGACTCGGCCGGAGGGCGCCAAATAACCCAATAAGGGTCAAACTATCGATGGGCGCGGAAGATGGGTTTTGGTTAAAAAAAAGAGTTTACCAATTTGTTCTTGGTACCACCACCAAAATTACAATATTAGGTTAATTATTGTATTTTTGACGATATTGCAATTTTCGAACGCCAAAAAAACCTCGCTTTTGTGATCGCAATTACGATTGCATCAAAAAACACAATTTCTAGAATTGTGATATCGGTCCAAACAACACACAATTTTTGGTGATTCTATTCTGACTTGAATTAACACAGACAAATTACAATCGGTGCATAATGTAGAAAATAACCAATACTTCCTCTGTCCCGAAATATATTGCCGCACTTTAGTTAGGCGTGTCCTGTAATATAAGGCCGAATTGGTGTTAAGTAAAATTTTATACATTAGCTACCTCTGTAACCGTACCTTCTAAAGCGTATAATTATACTTCAAGTATATGCTAAGTATTAATACCTCTGTTACTTCGCTTTCTCGTCGTGGTTCCTTTGTCGTTACGCCTTATTGGATGAGTCCTAAGCTTATTCAAGATAGCGACAATGACCTTAAAGCGGAAATTTGGTCCTTAGGAATCAAGGCGGTTGAGCTAGCAGATTAGAAACCTCCGCTCTTTGACGAACATCCAATGCGAGTGCTGATTCAAATTCCACGCAACCCACCACACCAAGTAGCTCAACCGTAAAATGGCCAGCAGCGTTTATGAATTTCTTGCGATTTTGTCTATGGAAAGATACTACAAAGCGCCCAAGTGCACTCGAATGCATGCAACACAAATTTATTTGTCGGGAAGCACGTCGAACGCGTGTTTGCCAATGCGGAAAGACGTCAATCACTGGATGTTACGATAAATCCCTTGAAAGGCAACGACAGTGCTGAAGAGGGAGTAGATAGGGACGAAGTAGTAGCCGCTGCATTGACTGAAGCATCGACGAGTGATCTCGAAATCGAACGGGAGATTTCAAAAGAGATTGGAACGGGTGTGAAATCGGTTGCCTTCGTTCCTACACCTGCAATTATTGAAAAAAACGGAACCAAAGAACTCTACACCATCGAAGCCATCGGCACCGCCCATTGCAGTATGTCGTCTGAAGCGTCGATGTCTCCTCCATCCTCCGTCCTCTCGGCAGAGTTGTTATCTGTCTCTACTTCTCGGAGAATCCACTTGCAAGCATCGATACAGTCATAAGTGCTCATGTCAATCAACTGCTCTCATCGCTTTCCCTGTCGACATGTTCAGATTGGTATACCAATCACGATCCTTTAAGCCATAGCAGAACGCGACAAAGTTTCAACTAGCGATCTGTCGAAACTACTCTTTCCTCTCCAGTTCGTTCGATTTCTAACGACAAAAAAAGAAAAAAAACGACTGCCTTGGAAAAGAAAATCTATGTTGGCGATCCGTACCACGCTTCAAAAAGAATCCCTCGAAAAGCGAAACAATTGCAATGTATGCCTGGGGCGAAGAAGATAAATCTCACTTGGCTCGTTCACAAGAGGTACGAAAATGTCGCAAGTCCCGTTGACACGTCGTCAGGTCTTTACGGAATTTGCGTTTACATTCCGCCACAGAATACTCCACTAGACGATTATCAAAATTCTCACCGCATAAATGCGTATCGCCAGCGGTAGCCTTCACCAAGTGGATATTAAAAACTGAGGCTAGACTGGAAGAAATGGAAAGAAGAATTGAAGAAATGGACAAAGTGCTAATGGACAACGCAACGTGATTGAGTCATCATTTAGTTTTCCGGAAGTTTAGGTCATCAAGAGGAGATTGCTGTGATTCATGATGACCTACAACGTATAAATCAAAATTTCAAAGCGGTCGAGATCAATATATTATCTCTGACAAAGCGGTCTGACATAGAGAGGAATTAGCAACAACAGCGTATGGATAAAAAATTACGCGAGCTTAACACGCATTTGTGTAATGATATATTTTATGGCACTTGTCTACATGATTCGAAAAACTCGATTGAGGGGTACCGTTTATGATATGCAAAGGGAAAAAGCTGAATTTAAAAAGGGTCAGACAATTTGAAGGCAACGCACAACAAGCAATTACAGTTCAAGCGCCAATAAGGTCTCCACGTGGACCAAATCTTACTAATGCCGACATCAGCAACGTGTTACTGTAAACTACCTCTGCTACCAATTTTATAATTGAAATACAGCGTACAATTTTATACGTAAGCTTCCTCTTTTTTCAACCTTCTAATGAAAACACAGCAAACAAATTTTATACGTAAACTATCTCAGTTTCTAAACCTTCTAATGAATGCACTACGTTATTGTACACGTTCCGGTCACAAGGAATTTGAGACCGGCAAGAGACCATTTGCATTGACCAACGAGGTTTTTTACTGTGCGGAATCGCGTAGCGATTATCGCCCCATATCTTGAGTGATCTTCAAAACCAGACTGTAGAGTCATAAACACACGATCCAATCGATCAAACGTGAGATCGTTAAAAGCCACTTCAACATTGTCGACAAGTTGTTCGATATTTCGAGCGGTCTTGCGATGCTGTAGCATCTGGAGAAAAAGAATCCAAGATCCAGAACCTTAAAGTCTGGTGAATTGGCTGGCTGGGGCAGAAAGCGTATATCCCATCCATCGGTGAGACACGCAGCGTTCACGACCTCATCATTTGGCAGGGTGTGTAGTTTGGCGTTATCATGCTGGATTCGATCACAGCGGCCTGATGGCCAGACGCGTTTAATTGCAAGGATCACCTACTTTGCGAAACATGTGCAGTAAATATTCCGATCTACCGTATATGTCTTCAGCTCGAGCGTCCCAGCTGACCTTCGTCGGCTTGACCGCTGCGCTGGATCATACACAACAAACGGCCACACACCAATTTTGCCATCCCGCAGGACCTTTTGTGTGCCAACCAACGTGGCCGGGCTACGACAACCAGAAACATTACCTTATGGCGTTCTTGTTCTGCACGGTCATATGCGTAAGATTTTCGTTAGTTGCGAGATAGTAACGCGTCTTGTCCTTCTTAAAAAAAACACTTTTCGTCAATAAGGTCTGTGTCAAGCATCCCATCAATTTGGAGCGTTCCACACGGTCTTGAGCTAAGAAACTCAAGAGCAAACTTAACTCGTGTACGACGATGCTCTTCGGTGAGAAGAGACTTCAGTCTGGCTTGTTGACTTCTGAAGATGCCGGTGCGTGTAGGGTGGCTTTGGGTATACCAACACACTCAACTAAGGTACGAAAGTTGGTTCTGTTGTGGAGTGTCATAAGTTCGATGGTCTGCGCGAGCGTCGCGACGAATTCCTCATCTAAACGTAGTTTTCGTCCGTCGCGACCACGACGACCGCTCTCACCATCGTGAATTGAGCCTAGAGATGTCAAAGGTAAGGTTACCCATCACCTCAAGCTAAAGGCTGGGTTTAAGGTTGGGTCAGGTTTAAAGAGACAGTAACCTGAAATAAAATCAACATATTACTGGTTCCAGTCTTCCAAATCTGCTCCGTCAATGAACTACTTGAGCAGGTTTTTCGAGCAAATCGTCCAATTTAATTTCGTACATACAATTATTAAGTGTAAAGTTAAATCAGGTAGAGAAGACAGATAACCTGACGCAAACTTATCCTGAACATTAAGGTTATTCAGGCTCCGAATAACATTAACCTTGACACCTCTAATTGTACCTTCGTTCAGCTTGGCACGAGCGGATGCCCACAAACGGCGTATCTGGCGCTCAGAAACCTGAAATTTTAGAGAAAGTTCCTTGGTTAGGCCGTTAGGCGCAATTTGACGTGTTTTTCGTACATATGTTCAAGAATTTCCTTGCGCTGGATTGCTGTCAAGTTCTTGCGGGGCTTGAGGGGCTTGGTGTTCGTCTGTATCATTTTAAAGTGAGTTTCGGACGTTGAAGGCCATATCTCGTGAACCGCTGGGCCGTTTATCCCTCCTTCCTTATAAACAAATTTTATAAGAGCCTTTTATTTTTTAGGGCAGAGGAAGTATATGATCCATCAATTGATGGTGATGTGTGCGGCGCTGATACATTGTAATCGAGGGTATGAAGTCATGTACATAGTAGTGGAACAACGTGTGGTTCCGACTATGATATGTTTGGGAATCCTCGCTTTTGCTACAGGCGAGTAATAGATTATGCTCTCTATCGTCCAGGTTTAGATTGGGGCATAACATATTTTGCCGAAATTGGACGAGCCTTTTTACGATTTTCCAGTCCATTACGAAAGAAGGATGGGTGACGATCATGTACATGGTGATGGATTCTTCTCAACCGACGGTCGGGGCGATCTTCTTTGTCGCTCTCATTTTTTTTGCATCCTTTTTTGTCATGATATCAACACCAGCGGTGATTTTAGAAGAGTTTAATCTAGAGCAAAGCCCTGGCAAAACAGTACTCAGAAACGGGAAAAAGAGCGAAAAGCCAATCTGGAGAAGGAGAAAGCTGAAAAACTCGCGAGCGAACATTTGGCGCCTTGATATCCCATGTCAACTAAAACAGCGCATGACAGCGAGAAATCGGATCCTCCTTCACCGAAATCATTCTGGGTCGCTTAATCTGGTTGCTTCTTAACATTCGCTTGTGCATGTGGGTTCGATGTAGAAAGATGGTCACATCAGTCGTGGAGCCTCGGAAATGGCCGGAAGAATCAAAAGTTGGAGCTTTCCGTTTGCCTGGCCTGAATCCCGCCACAGTGCTGGTAGTCGATCCAAAGGTATATCTAGTCACAAAATACTTAAACTAGAGGCTGCCGCGTGCTCTTTCTGCTCAAAATCTGGTTTCGACGATGTCGCATTGTCAAAACGGAAAGATGAGGCTTCCGTTCAGCTTTCAACTTCTCACTAAATGATTTTGGTATCTATTAGCTCAATCAAATAGTTACACACCAATGAATATAACCATCATTCCCTTGATTGCTTTTTTATTGGCCAAAAAAATGACGAGCTTCGATTGATGCTAGTTTTTCATTACCCGTCGTGTAACCACAAAAGCCCTTAACACGTGATTCCGATAGCAAAATCGGGTGGGCGAAATCTCGACCTTTCGGGATACCCCATTTTGGGGTAATATAGCTACCTCAGCGACGATTTAGGATAGTTTTCGTGGAGCTAGCAAAATAAAGTTAGCGAAAATCGTGGTTATGGTTGCAACGTACAGCAAATTCCAGCGCAAAAACACTTACCACGATTTGACTAATACTTTGGTGAAATTCGCATCTCAAACGGACTAGAAATCGAGAATATTCCCATTGCACATTCTCGACTGTGAAAGAGGAAATATTATTATATTGGTAACGTAATGGGAGCATGTACGGTATTTCAGTGATTGGAACTTCTACGGTACACCTCTTTTTGGTTTTACAATGGGTACAATGAATTCAGATCAACTAACAAAACTACTGGTACATTTTGAGAGTACCTTGACATTTCTCATGCATTATGATAATGTACTTTCATTCGACAAATATCGATCACATAATCTGCATGTGGATCTTTATGCAGCGAGGATATTAGATTGGATCTACTAGGGCATTATTTAAGCTAGACTGCCTAAAGGTATTGCCACCAGCAAGTCGACTCGTGGTGGAACGAATCACTAACTTTGGTGCACATTATGAACAAAATGTTAAGCGCTTTTAACACGACAATTACTCCAGCTAGGTCAATGAGACTTTTCACCAGCCAGAAAATCCAAGGCGTAGCTGGAGCGAGCACTACCTACACTTGGTGGCTGTCTCAGAAGCGGTAGGTGGAAGCAAACCACTAGTTCTGGAGAACGTGATTCACTACGCTTCCAGTGAATTGAAAATAATTCCAATGTCGAGGTTTGACCACACCCGATCGGATTACCTGAGGCAAGCTGAACAGCTTTGTCAATTTTCCCCAGCCATTGAAAACGATGCAAGAGGATCCATCCAACTTGGAATGACTTGGTGAATTATATCGAATATAAACTTAAAGGAAGGAAATGCGCAAGTTTTGGAGAAATGGGGTACTCCCA
The DNA here is from genome assembly GCA_001887855.2 of Sclerospora graminicola. Classification (NCBI taxonomy): domain Eukaryota; phylum Oomycota; class Peronosporomycetes; order Peronosporales; family Peronosporaceae; genus Sclerospora; species Sclerospora graminicola. The sequence goes on from MIQA02024176.1 coordinate 45,746, forward strand.
ATCGAGGTGCCCGAAATACTCAAAGAAACTCAACAAAAACGTTGACAATGGCAAAAATATTGATTTTCCATTGGCAATCATCGAGAACCTAAATGGATCAAGAAACTCGAAGTTGATAATCGATAGTGGCGCGAGTATACATCTTGTTAACAATGAGAAGTACCTGCGAGATGCAGAAGGGGTTATTAGGACATGCTTTCAAGCTGACGGACAGACACTGAAGGTATGTGGATACAGATCCAAGTGATGACTAACCAAACCCAGCATACAATTCAAAGTATGAAGGTATATAACGTGAAAAACCAATCAAGAATTATTTTATCCTATGAGCTCCTTGAAGAGAAAGGATGGTATATGATGTACGTCGGTGGACGACATGTGATGAGACACCGAGACAGCAAGATACATATGTTCGGCATAAAAAAGGTGAACAAGGTGCTTGCAGTTGAAGTTATAGTTGTCGTCCCACTAACGTACGAACAAAAATCGGTCATGGCGATCTTATCAGAAAGCGACAAGGAGATTAGCGCCGATTCAGATATGCAAAAAGGGTCCCTCATGTGATTTCATGCAAGATTAGGACACCTCAATTACGATGCAGTTGAAAGGTTGGCAAAACGACCCTAAAAGTAGCATACTATTAACAGATACAAAAGGATGAACTGCTTGACCTGCGCTTAAGGCAAGCAAACCAAGATCCCGAGGTAAAAAATGGATAGCGGGGACAATGCTCCAACTGATCGGGTTGGCGGTGTTTTTTGTTTCGACCTTGAAAGACCGATCACCCCAAGTTAAATTTGGCAACAGATACATGAACAGTTTTGTTAATTTCAAGTCTAATTACGTACGCGTATTCCTCACGAAAACTAAGAAAACCGTGGCCATGAAGTTCGAGCATTTCTTGGCATTTTTCGAAAGACGGTTTCATTGCTAAGTGCATGTCTTGCTCACTAATGGTGTAGCTGAAACAAGAATATTTGACGTTTTTGCAAAAGTACTGGTGTTTCGAGGCAGATGAGCTAGGCCGGAAATCAACCAAGTAATGGTTAAGCCAAAAGAATGCGTACGTCGGAATTTCAGACCCTTGGTGCGGTTTCTCGCAGATTTTCTCGACGCAGCGTATCTCGTCGTAGCACTAGTAAATACATCATTTAGCTAGGATAACTCGTAATCCATCTTGTCGTTTCGGAGGTAGTATTAGGTGTTGACATCCAAATGCTGCGTATTCGGAAAGGATTTAGAGTTTGAAGAGTTGTGTAACATTTGAAAGCGCTGAGACAAAAAGTGACAGTTTGAATTAGCACGTTTACATCTGAGAACGCTGAGGAGCTGTAGAGAAGGGATGATAGTTTAAAAGCACTGCAACATCTATCAACGCTGAGAAACGTTTTAGAAGGGATGACAGTATCAAGCGCATAGTATGTGCAGAAAATGAGAGCTACTTGAATATTTTTTCAGACAGTTTATCGTAGTCATCTTTAGCCGTTATTTGTTAAGCGGAGAGTTAGACATTGCCTGTGTTCGTGTGCTTCCACCCAGCTCTGATTGGAAGGATTGGTCAGCAAAAACATCTGCATGATATACTTCGCAGTAAAATATAGAGTGTGGACTACATGGCGATTTTTTTTGTACCAACCGTTTGGTGATTTTGTGATTTTATTAAGCCAGGCTAGGATGTAGTTCGGCTACTGCAGATTAGAAACCCAAAAATGAATAAGATTGTCCACAACATATTAAAGACGAACAATCAAAATTTTAAATGAAGTGGCTAACTGTTGTGAAACTGCTGTAAAGTGAAGCCCTAAAACTTGGCATTGTCCTTGGGCAAGCAAAAGCTTCGAGCAGTAGAAGAGTTATTAAAACTAAAACGACGGACTTGTTTTTACTGGGACGCTATGGTAACGGTATCAGATCCTTATGCGTTGTGAATGATATTCCCATCAGTCAGCTGGTTCCTCGTCATTTTCGTAAAAATGTATGAGCAGCTACGTATGGGTGGTGCAGAATTTACAAAATTTCACACTGGTGGTGTCGAGAATACCTTATGAACAGAGTAATATTGATCAGACATTTTCGTCATGACTGCGTCCTTTGTATTAGCGATGGGGATCAAAAGCGTATCAATTGGGGGGGGGGGGGGTCAGAACCCATTTTATTTTAATGAAAAATCACCTTATATTAAGAGGTGGTTGAAAACCTCAAAATTTTTGAGAGGTGTTTTTTTTGCAATAAAGTTACGTAATGAGATAGATAGGTATTAAGATTTCCAATACGATGAGCAGACGGTTTCATCAGACCATGGTATCGTGCTTAACGGCTCGTCGTTCCCGCACTCTTCTCTTCCTTGCTGAAGGCATCCCAAGAAAATTTGCAGAAGAATGCCTTGGACCCTCGGATGTGACGTATGCTTTTCAAATTCCGCAACCGGAGGAATAATATAATATAATTGGATTATGTGTGCTTTTATATTTTGTAATTGGATACAGTCAATCCAATCTTCGTTCTCTATTAGCAGCAAAAGCAGGTATTATACATGCAGTGTGCTTGCAATAGACAAAAATCGGTTGAATTTGAGACGAACCTTGTCGTTCTCTTGAACATGATTACGGATCACGTTATACCGATAGATGCTACTTCTACATAGGACTAGACAATAGCAAAGTTCTTATGCCAGCCAACATTTATTTCTGGAATTAGGTCGACATAATGTCTGTAACTTTAATCAAACGCTGCCTCTAGCCCATTCGTTTCTCACTCCAGCACCAGTGCTTACTTGTTGCGCTTGAATATTTTCCTTAACGGCATAGTAAAAGCCTCTGAATGCAGTATTGCCACTAGCGCGATCTCCTCGCAGAGTGTCTTGTCCTCGTAATGGTGGTATACGAAGTGAGGTCGAGCTCATTGTGTAGCTTCTTGACGGCTGCAACAGCACTAGGGTGGATTTCGCCCGTAATTTTTTTTTCTATAGTCTTTATCTCTGTTCGGCGTCGCACGTTCTGGCCCTTCAACTACCTGCTAGCAGCATGGATATCCGTTCCTACCTTTCTTTCACCCGTAGCAGTACAAATATCGTGCTGAAGCTGGAAATACTCGCCCATTTGCAGGCAAATATTTTTAGCCAGATCATGCGCGGCTTTATCGACGACTCCGTTTAGAAACAGTGCGCACACAATTAAGCGTGAATACGCAGTCTTCTTGATCAAAATCTGACGGTAATTTCAGTACACCATGATTAGCTAAACCTCAATGTTTACATATACGTCTCAAAAACGTACCGCTTACCGTGAAACGGTCCAGGTCTACTTCTCCGTCCAGAAGTTGGTATGACGAATCCAGCAGCTGACTGATTTCCGTGTTAGAAACAACCTAGATAGTATAATTAAGGATCTGGTGTTTAATTTCGTTATGTTAAACCGTACATTTCGAAAGGTTCCAACCAAATCGAGATAAAATATGGCTCTGAACGAAGGTCTCAAGCAAATATACATCGTCAATATCATGTTCATGTACCATTCCATCACACTCTGTACCTGCTTTTTTGTTGCTAATACCAACCAGGATCTAGTTAAAACTGGATTGACTGTATCCAATTACAAAATCAAAAAGCACACAAAATTCAATTATATTATATAATTCCTCTCCTCAAGCGCTTAAAATTGTGAGGCACATTTGGCCCACACCCGTTCCAGGTGTTCACGCTCCTTCAATCTTTGTCCACGATGCACTTCCAAATTTCTTGTGTGCCATAGTTCGGCCGTACCGATCGACACAAAAGCCCACCATAAACGTTTTAGCTGCGCTGTGCAAGATTCCATTCGTGCTCCACCGCGATCGTGAAGTCGTCTCCTCAAGTTCTTCGATGCGTCGAGAGCTTGCCTCGCCGCGATGCAAACTTGTAATTTTATAAGTTCCTTGGTTGGTATCTGAATACCGTACCAATAGTTTGCTAGGCGAGCCCAAAGTACTTGGACACGCTTACACCCCCACACAATATGTGTGACCCCTTTCCCCGTATCCGTGCATGCCCGCTCAAGAAGACATCTCCGTTCCAGTAAGTATTCGTCGTAAAAAACATTAAGCTGAAAAGTCGCCGCGCGATAAAACACACAGGCTTGATAGTCCCAGAGGATGTGTCTGTGTGCTTAGACCTCCTTTGTCGACTGTCCATGAACCAGCGATTTCCACTCATCCACTTGTCGTTTAGCCTTCCAATTGTCTTCTATATGTGATAATACTCCTCCTTGTATCCGATAATAAAAACGCTTGAACGTTTTTTGATCCAGTGTATCGGCGACTTGACGTGATGTAATGTCTCTATCCGCCATGGATATCCATGCAACGCTGGGTGCGCCTCGAACACAATCGTCCGCATACAGCTGTTCTGCATGTCGGCTGTGGTTTCGGTCTGTATCCCGTCTCTATCCCACAGGAGCCCCCCCCGTCTTTGAAATCCCCCTATGCATCGATTTTTTTCGTCTATCGCCTCCAACCTGCTCTCACTTATCCGTGTCTACTAGACCTCTAAGAGTTCCTTAGACGTCCATAAGAGTTTGTAGCTAGGTGCGTCTCCGATACATGAAACTCTAGGGGAACAGAGAATAATTGTGGTTAGCCATCGGATTACCTTTGCACACGTGTGTCCTCTCTCTGTAGTTAGTCGTGCATGCCATCGAAACTCATCCTCTCGTATCCTGTGTATTCCCACCTCCCCGATTGTTTTAGCTGGTGCACGATCGTATTTCTCCCGTTGGATCTGGTTTATCTACGTCTCTAGGATCCATGGATTGCACCACCACCTATAGGTTCCTTAGAACGCCGCCACCTCCTTTGGCTTATGGTCATGCCAGTCAATTTTTGATACTTTAACCCGCACTATTATAAAGTCACCGTCTCGTACCCTCACCGAAGGTTCTTGTTCGCTGGCTCCATTATCCTTGTCGATAGGTTGTAAGTTAGTTGTCATGTACCTTCTTACTGCTTCCTCCTCAATAACTGTAGGTCCTAAGTCTTGTTGCAGATATTGCAAGGTTGTACTTGTCACCGATTGTCGTATACTTCGTCTTAAGACTTTCGCTGGACAGATCCTTCACCTTAGTGGACCAGTCTGCTCCAATTCCTCCGGGCTTGGTGTCACCGATCGCGCGGTTCCAAAAGCCAACAGGTTGCTTCCTTGACTAAGATAGTTTGGGTTGCTGCAGGTATGGAGATAAAGCCCACTCCACCAGCTGACTTTGACGCATACAACATCAGAGGCGATATTTTATGCTTATTTGGGTCATATGCCATTGTGTTCGCCCAAATGTATTTTTCTGTAAAGTCACCAACATCTTCATCTCGTTCGGATCGGGATGACACATCTTGGCTGTGAAGAGAATAGCTGGAATTACTATCGTGTTGAAAATTTGCACCCGATCAGCGATAGAAGTCCCGCATTCCGTCGCAGTGAGCAAGCTTCTCAAGATTTTTTTTATCCGGACGGCCCAGTTCGTGTTGGTCGAGGGCTGTGCCCCCACTTCATATCCCAAATATCTGGGCGTCTCTCCATTTTGTACCACTGGTATGCCTTCCAATCTGTCACATATGCTCCTCGCGTTTAAAAAAATGTACTTACATTTATTTGGCTGAACCTGTAGACCAGAGAATTACCCATACCGATGAACCATTTCTAGTACCTTACCGATTTGGCGAGAATGTTGAAGAAGGACTGTTGAATCGTCTACAAACGCCAAAAACTTGTGGGTGGAACCGGATATCCCGCCAGAGGCTGGTATTCCTTGTATTGCTTCTGCTTGTTCAATTGCCAGTCCAAGAGGCTCTACAGCAAAAATGAACAAGAGCGGTGCTAGTGGACACACTTGTACCTGATCCCTAAGGGCTGTGAGAGCTCACCGTAGACCAGGAATTGAGTTGTCGTTTCTTCATGTAATCGACGTATCAAACCTTGGAACTCGTCCGAAGAAAAAAAACCAAACTTATCCAGTGTGGTGGAGTGATTCAACAAATCAGGAATAATTAGACCACACATGGCTGTTGTAATGGGGTGCCATTACATAAGTGATACTTAAGTTGAAATATCAATTCAGACTTACTGTCTGAAATGCGAATATTGGATTATAAGTTGTTATAATCCACCCTGAGAACAGATTCTGATATAATTATCGAATCTAACAAGAGATCTAATAATAAGGATATTATTAGATCAGTTTTACATTACATGTTACTATGATAAGTCTAGATCTAATTATACTAGTTACCTCTAAACCACTCATAAATATATTCACTCTTAAACTTACCTTCTTCTAGACACGTGTCTTAGATATATATTAATATATATCTAAGGGACTATTTGATCTAATTAAATAGTCCACTCTAAAGTTTATCTTACTTAAACTATAGAGAACCAAATTACATTTGGTTCTAACTAATTGCACGCTTCCTCACTTGCATTTTAGCAATGTGAGCCTGTAACAGCTAGCCTGTTACACCTGGTAGCACTTAGTGTTCCGTCTTAACGACCACTGTTCGTACGTTCCGCTAGTTAACTAGAGGAGCGAAGGCTTAAGAGCCGCCCGACCGTCATGACGACGGTCAGTGATCGTGAGCGCAAGCGATTGCTCGCGCAAGATTTACTGAGTGAAAAATTCCCTCAATTTTCACAAAGAAGTGTGGACACCGTGGTGGAGATGATGCGGACCTTAGGGTCCGACATCATTACCATCCTCCGAGGTAAAACATCGGAGGAAGCTTTAAAAATGATAAGTCGTTTCAAGAGGATGCACATAGATCCTCATGTGCGTTCCGTAATGCTACGGCCGCCACCAACAACGCGCACAGCGAGCGTTGAGGTAGTAAAGGAGCGGAATCCGCCCTTTACTGGCGAAGGGGGCGAACCCCTTCGTAGATGGCTCGCAGAGGTGGAAGATGCCATCTCTGCGCAAAAGATTGTTGACCCACGGTCACAAGCTTATTTTGCTACCACATGCCTGGGCGGTCATGCCAGGGCATGGGCAATGAGCCGCAGATCCAATGATGAATCTGCGTTCCTGACGTATCAGGATTGAAAGCTGAGCTAAAGCTCAACTTCGAAGCCCCAGAAATGGAGCTTAGTTGCCGCGAAGAGTTCATGGAACTCAAGCAGGGTAAGCTTAGTTTACAAGCTTACGCTCAGAAAATACAATATTTGTTATCATATATATATTGTATACGAGCCGGTGACCCCTACCATGCAGGTCCCTGGCTTTCTGAAGGGACTGAACGATGGTTCCATCAAGCAGAGTCTTTATCGAATGCCGCCAAAGACTTTGAGGGATGCTATAGATCAGAGCATCCGAGAGGAATTCAGCATGCGCTCAGCGTCAACTGGGCTCAGTCGAAGGACTCAACACCCTTTCGACTTGAACATGCCGCCAGTGCAGCATGTTAATAAAAATTTCTTGAACAGACGAAGTTCACACTTCGTCCCGCGACACCAAAACCCGCGCCAGAGCGCAGGCGGAGGAGGTCCAGAACCGATGGACCTATCGGTTGCAATTGCCTCGACCCGAGGCAACCGAAAAACAAGAAGTTTCTTCGCTGCAATAGATGCGCGAAGATGGGCCACTACGCCCATGAACGTATGGCGCCGCCGACGGCGCCACGCAGTCAGCGGACTGGACAGTCCGTTGGTCGGCGACATCAGGATCTGATCACCCTGTGAGTAATCCGGCTGTATCTAATGCTACAACCGCAGAGTCAGACCATCTAGTGGGTAGCGATGGCACCACCAGGTCTGACACTATCAGCGGATGGTACGCCCGCTGATCAAAGTCCAGAGGGACTTGCACACGCAACGAAGAGTCGTTGCGTGTCGATAACGTGTGCAACACGGGTGACAAACACCCCCGTGTTGAAGTAACCACGACCGAGGACGGTCGTGGTGTAGAGAATTTACCCACGGTGGCACCGTGAAGACGAAGGTACCGACACGGATGTTAGTGGCTTCCGTGTCGACGATGAAAAACCACGATCGTGAGTGCGAAAACACCATGGTAGACAGTGGTCACCATGCTGAGCATGCCTTGTGCACGAGTGATAATCACCGTGCTGTAGAACAGGTAACAGATCCGACGAGTGCGTCTGATCATGCAGTTGTGTCCGTCGAGACGATAAACGTCATGACGCGGACAGGGACATGACTAGATACCCAGTCTCGACAACCCCCGAGCATAAGTTCGGAGGTGATGACACTTCCAGCCTTGAGCTGGGAAAAATTCGTAAAGAACTTGCGCGATGATCAGATCGATCAGAGCTGTGTCATCGTCGCAACAGATGATGTTGTGGATATTCGTTCACGAATATCCACATTGCAGTCAAAAGACATTGGGAACGAAACCGTTCCCAATGAGCAAACCAAAGTTCAGCGTTTTGAGGCGCAGAGCTGGTAGTCGCTTAAGGCGACTTCTCCATACTATGAGATACTTTGGGAATACGCTGACGTATTCCCAGAAGAAGTACCTTGTGAGCTCCCTAAAGATAAGGGAACTAGGCACGAAGTACTGTGTCAGACGGCAATGGTCATTTCCGCGTGACCAAGTTAAAGCGATCGACGAGTTCTTTGAAAATCGTCGTAAGGTGGGACATGTGCGGGGGTCTACCTCACCGCACTCCAGTCCCACCTTTTGCGTTAAGAAATCCACTGGTGGGTGGAGAATCGTTCATGCTTTAAACAAGCTGAACGCAGCCACGGTACCGGCACAGACACCGATACCGCGGAAAGATGTCATCATAGATGGCATGAGCGGAAGCATCATTTTCAGTGCTCTCGATTCAAGGGATGGTTTCTAGCAAATCCTTATGCGTGAGAAGGATATCCCTCTCACAGCAGTAAGCATTCCAAGCGGTATGATTTGGGAGTGGCTTGTCCAGCCGCAGCTTCGAATTGCCCTGCCACCTTTAGATGCGTCACGCATCTATTGCGCCCGGTGCGAGAATTTGCACCGAGCTATTTTGACGACGTGTTCATCCACAGCAAGGCTGAACACGCTAAAACTGATGTAGATGTTCACAAAGAACATCTACGTCAGGTGTTAGAGATTATGCGTAAGCATAAGCCCTATGCAAGTCTAAAGAAGTGCACCTTTGGTGCACCTGAAATACCCGTTCTTGGATGCTTTGTGGAAACGAACGGGGTGCGCCCCGATCCAGAGAAGATCAGAGTGATCGTTGAAGGGCCTACGCCAAACATTGTCAAGAAACTTCGAAATTTCCTTGGGTTGGCGACATACTTGCACAAATATTCGTGCAATTATGCCGGTCTTATTCGACCTCTTTCTCAGTTACTGAAGAAAGATGTCGAATGGCACTGGGATACCCAGTGCCAAGATGCATTTGATGCAGTCAAGCGTAGCTTGACTGAAGCTCCCGTCTTGGCAATAGCCGATAACGAGCGACCGTTTCACGTCGTTTGCGACGCGAGCGATTTCGCCATCGGCTGTGCCTTGATGCAGCGCGATCACGATGATCGTGATCGCGTGATTTATTATCAATCGCGTCAGTTGCGCCCAGCCGAGCGCAACTATCCAGTGCATGACAAGGAACTCCTTGCCATGAAGTATGCACTGGCAAAGTTTCGGATCTATCTCTTAGGAGATAGACCGTTTGTGGTTTATACCTACCATGCGTCGTTACGCACGGCCGTGAATTCACCACATATTTCCCAAAGAATGGCATGTTGGTTATCATTCTTTGCCGAGTACAACTTTACGGTTGAGTACAAACTTGGAAAGTTGAACGTGATAGCGGATGCGCTATCACGACGTCCCGATTACGAGACAAACCCGTCTGTAACGGAGGCAATCGGTGCAAACGCAATACGTAGCACTATTCTGTCGTCGTCACTCGTACGACAGGTACGACAAGCGTACAAAACAGACGAGGATATTCGTCTGCTGATTGATTACTTAAGTAATCAATCTGATCGGAAGCGCGAGGAAATTTCAGAGTTCCTTCGCGCTTGCGTGCATCGTTATCGGTTGCACGATGGTCTGTTGCTTTATTGCACAGACCAAGAAGATGTTAGTCACATCGTCGTTCCAAACGACGATGATCTCAATCATCAGATACTGTTTGAGTACCATGATGCACCGATTTCGGGGCATCAAGGTCGAGAGAAGACGTATGCTTCTCTCGCACGCGATTTCTACTGGCGTAACCAGTATAAATGGGTACGCAAGTACGTACGCGCTTGCGGGATTTGCACGCGCGTCAAGCCTGCGCAGTCGGCGCAGGCCCCTCTCCAATCTCTGCCGGTTCCGACAGAGTGTTGGAAGTCCATTTCCATGGACTTTATATTCGGTCTTCCGCCTGATCACAGTCGGAAGACTGGAAAAGTGGTCTTTGTGGACCGCTTCAGCAAGATGGTTCATCTTGCTGCAGTGTCAGCGAATGTCACTGCTGCGCAAACAGCGCCGATATTCCTTGACACGGTATTCCGTTTACACAGGATGCTGAGACGGATCTCGAGGTCGAGGAGGGACCAGATCGTGCGGATTCAGGAGCCGCCGGTTTACTGATTGCTGGCTGACTAACCCCCACATCGATCGGCGGAGGAGAAGCGGGAGAAAAGGTCGGCGATGGCGGGCCCGATCCAGAAGACTTGCTTGGTTTTGCACCAGCTGGAGAAATCCACGTAAAGCTGTCCGGAGTGATCCCGAATCAGCATTCGGGTCAGTCCACCTGTCCATCGTCTGGTAAGCGACCTTTTTCAGATCGTCGTTGCGTCGAGCCCAGGTGCGCTCATCCGGCTGCAAGGCCTCAAATTTGACCAGAGCAAATTTCAATTCTCGCCGACGATCATCAGCCTCCTTCTGATTCTCACTCAACCGTTTCTGAACACTGGAACGGCCAATATGAGAATCAGAGAGTTGCTTCACCAGGAGTTTAACCTGCCCGTCTATGTGACGCGTCTCTTTTTCCAAGCGTTCTACTTCCTGGGTGGTACGAATTTTCTCCTGGATTAACTGGTTATGGTTACGGTGGTGGTCCTCGAGCAATTGCAGGTGGCCCACCATCTCAACCATCGAAGTTTTCGTAGTCTGGATGCGCTCATCTTAAAGGAATAAAGAAAAATATATACATGCCATGGATGAGACAAATTGGGCGGAACATACCTTGACCACGGACGGTGATGGACAAAGAGCGAACCATAGACTGCAACGAGGCAACAGTCTCGGAAGGTCCCGCTGAGACACGCAAGGCAGCAAGATTGGCGGACAACTGATCTCGCTCAGCCGTCAAGACCTGGATGCGATCTTTCATCCCTGACAGGTCACGGTCTTGGTCGGCGTGAAGGGTGGTGAGCTTGCATGATCCACCTGTAAGACCGGCAGTAGTTTCGCCAAGTCAGCAGAATCGCACTCCAAGCGATCTATCGTGACCCGCTGATCAAACGATTCAGTGCGAAGCGTCCGGTTGGTCTCGCATAAGGAGGCCAACTCGGGAATCGCATTCCGAAGCCTCAACCGCAGTCGGCTAGGTTTACATAGGATCCAGCGAGAGTGAACCAGTCCCTTCCACCAATCGAGCCAGTTATTCTAGATAGCCAAAGGGACGGCTCGGAAGGGGCCAAGTGGGAAAACTCAGGGGCAGGCAGTAGGAAGCCAAAGTCGTCATTGGGGAGATGAAACTGGTCGCGATCGTGGCAGTCGCAGTGGTCGAAGCCGTAGAGGTTGCAGTCGAAGAACGGCTTGGATTAGACGAGCTCGACCCCGGAAGCGAGACGCTGGATGGGGAAGCAGTCGAAGAGGCAGGGAAGGAGACAGGAGGCTGAACCGAATCAGACATGGCGGCCAAGTGGAAGATTTCGTAATGAGTTCGGCTCAGGGGCGGCTCTGGTTGAATGCGTCTCATTATACTTACAACCCAACCAAGTTGGTTCGACTTTGGATTTTCGTCCCTAGTGGGACTCGAACCCGCAATCTCCCGGTCCCGGGGGCAGGGCCTTAACCCCACTGCACCAACCGAGGTCGGTCAGGGGCGGCTCTGGTGAAGCGATTCAACAAAAAATCAGGAAAAAGTGGACCACACATATCCGTTGATTGATGGCTATGGGAACGCCCATCAAGATACGACCGTTGATGGGTGGGACAGGCTGATTCTGTTCAGGATGATATATAGGTGATAACGGGTCATCGCAAGTGTGGAGAAAAATAAGATGATCCCGTTATCACGCCCGGTCCCATATACTAACGGACCAGCGAATATCACGATCGGATGTGGATACCCAGGTACCGGATTGAGTTCAGTTGAACGTGCGAGACCAGATCGGCCAAGACAAACATGATGGGCAGCATTAGCGACGATGTGGTACATCAGGAACGGCAGAACCCAGTCATTGGAGTTGATTATTGATAATCCAAGTGTTTGAAGTTGGATGGGGTAGGGATATCTCGGTCTGATGGGCCGAATAACCTGTCCCCGCCCTAGGGTATGAAGACCAGGTATGTGACAGAGCGTGATATGTGTAGTGGTAAGCTGTATGAGCCTTACCGAACTAGGATAAGCGATAAGGGTCGATGTATCCACCCTGAATCAGCATAAAGAGGTCTGATCGGGTCTAATTTCAAGAGGAGTGCTCAGTCGGTGCGACCCTCGTGGTCCCACATACAACGGAAGTCGAAAATGGGGTTGAGTGAGCGGGCGATGTCGATGTTTTGCTGATCATTGTGCTGATCACTGTGTTGATCACGAACCAACCCTGCCCCGAATCAGCTTCCAGATGTGGAGGGAGAAAGAGTTTCAGTCAAGATCAGGTTTGCACGGGGCGAACATCGCCTGAGAGACCGATCCCGAACTGGTTCTATGCTGATTTCCGGGAATCAGGGTTGTTGAAGATTGCCAGAGAGTTTGATCATGACCGGTCCAGAAGTGGTACGGATCAGGTTGAAGATGCGTCGAAGATGTGTTTATGGTGGTACCGGCCAACCGTGTGACGAAATGGACAAGATCGAAGCATGAGGTAGGTCACAAAAGTTGGGGATCAAAACTCTCGGGGGAGTGTCAAAATTCTTTGAAATGCGAGTGATTTTTGACCAAGAAACTGGATAAACTCAAGATCAAGAAGTAGTGATCGACAGTATGCTTGAAGATTTAGACTTAAAGGATGCCAATCCAGTAAACGTCTCGATAAGTCAAGAATATGAAGACTTGAATCTTAGTGATAGCGAAGCATTACCAAAAGACGGTAAAATTTCTATCAAGTCTTTTCAATCTCTAGTTGGAAGCTTGTTTTGAATCTCCTGTTGCACCAGGCCACCCATATCCTTCGCTGTACACAAGGCCACAAGAAGAACACATACACCAAAGCAAATTGGCGAAAAGAATCGCGAGATATCTGAAGGGCTCGAAACATATAAAATTACTTATGGAAACATAAAAAAACGCTGAAGCTACGGCGACTGGCAAGGTCTTCAGTGACTCCGACTGCAATATCCAAGGATGATCGCAAGTCAACAACAGGAGGCGTTGTTCTAATGGAGGACATGGTTTTAAACAGGATTTGCTAGAAACAAAGTGGTGTTTCGCGGTCTTCAATGGAGGCGGAATTCTATGTAGCTTCGAAAATTCAAGTGGAAATGTTGGGCTTGCGGGAATTGCTCCAAGAAATAGGCTTAAAAGTCGATCGTCCTATGACTTTACTAATTGATAACCAAGCCGCAATCAAGATGATGAAAAGCATGGAAGGAAGCTCGAAAATGAAACATGTGGATATACGATTGAAGTATATTGTTTCAAAGTTAAAAGATGGAGAAATCAATGCAACCTACACTCTGACACAAGATATGCTAGCGGACTTGCTTACCAAAGCATTGCCGTTATTAAGATTGAACGAATTACGCTCGGAAATTGGTTTGAAGTGATGACAGAATAATTCAAGAAGGAGTGTTTAAAAGGAGTAATACGAACCACTACTTGTTGTTATTAGTTGGTCACAAATGAGGATAATAACGTACTAATTTGGACGCTCTATTGGAACTTTTACCGTACTCGCAATAGTTGAGTAAAGTATAGTAAATGTAGTGTAATTAGTCTTAACTATTAGCTACTATGAACATAAGAAATCCAAAATGTAAGCATGGCTTAGCTATCACGGATTGCGGTTCATTGCTCAACACACCTGGTCGTCACTGGTCCGATCTGTTGATGCCGTGATCTGGTGCTCAAATAAGTACTGTAAACTGATCTGCAGTCGGATCCCTTCTTCTCTCGTTAGAACTGACCTTCTCTCGTATTCTGCTACTGAGTCAATTTGTGCTCGACATTGTTTCCATAGAAATTCCAGGTGTTCATAAGCATTCTTTATAATCTCATGAAAAACTACTTGGTTGCGAAGTTGCCACAACCAAGCTGTAGCAATCCCACAAAGTCCTTTCCACAATCGATCGAAAACCGGAGTGTAACAGTGATCAAACCGTCCATGTCGTGTCCTCATCGCCTCTTCGACATGTTTCCCTACCGGAGTTTTTTTTTCATTACCACTGCTTCCTGATATCCAATTAAAGTGTTTTCAATGTTGCAGGAGACGGGTCCAAAAGGCTTGAGCTCGTTTACACTCCCATAAAATATGATAACCTTAAGATCATTATCTAAAAAAGTTAAATCAAAGGGTGAAAAAATTAAATACAAAATCAATAGATAGATAATAATTATGTAAAATAGTTATAGACCCTATTTCTGCAATGGGTTTTGCTTAATTTTTCTTAGGAGAATACACTAATATGTCATTAATGAGTAGTTTAATTACTATTTTATTTTTAGGTGGTTGCCAAGTGGTAAGGCCTACGGATAGTCAAAGGTTCGAATCCTTTCACATCAAAAGGGCCTATAACTCAGTTGGTTAGAGTATACGTCTGATAAGTGTAAAGTCAGTAGTTCAAATCTACTTAGCCCCATCGAAATAATTAGCTCAAGTGGTAACGTATTTTTGTTTTTGCCCCGAAATCCGTCTTCGAACTTGTACAGCGATCATCTAGTAAGCATTGCCGACTCGACGTCTCACGCAAATAAAAAGTATTTAATTGCATTGTTACCGCGCGGAAACTAACACAAACTTGATAGTCAGTCAGCAAATTACCATGACCCCATATTTGTTTTGGTTCGACATCTTGTAGAATGGTCCACCATCGACTATCTGCACATCTACGTTTCCAATATTTGGAGTAAAGTTGGGTGAAATGAATTCGGACCATAACGGACTTTATTAAGATAAGTATATAATATGTTTCAAACTACTCGTACGTTATCTAGTACCCCTCGACACTTCGCTTGTATATTGATAAGGTGGCAACTTAATCACACATTTTAGTAGCTAAATCCCTGTGTCTGACCTACACGACTTCGTCTTACTTGGTAGCTACGATGCTTGTTATACCTTGATATAGTAAGGTAAAGAAAAAAGATTCAACATCAAGTGCAAGTTTATTCGCTATACTTTGGTGAATTATCGACTACAACTAGGCTAAAGCATAATTTCCTACTGCAACATGGATAAAGGTACTTTTGAAGATGGGCAACAGTGACGTAGCTGCGTCGTCGCTAGCGAAATACAAGGAGCTTCCTGAGGATCCCACCAACGCTTCACCTACTTCGGTCTCTGTAATCGCTGCTGACAAGAAGCAGATTAATTTTGAAAAGCTGCGCTCGACAGAGGATTATACGTTATAACCTCCTAGGTCCCTATTACAAGTTTTACAGTACTGTACAGACAATCCTCTCAAATTGTTAGGCTGCGAAAAATCCATACCCCTTCTAAACAAATTGTACGTGGACAACATACATATGATTACTGATAACGATTTGTCGCTCATTCAACGCAAGGTCGAGGTCAAATTGGATTGTGATCAAAGGTGGGAGGGTCTTTTAACAGCTTACTTGCCACCTTCTCAATTTGTGTTTATTTATGAAGAGAAGCGTTGCTACTGTGTAGCAACGCTTCTCTTCAAAAAACCCCACGTAGCAATAAATTTATCAATTAGAACCCGTTTATACTTCTTAAAAATCTCTCGCGCTAAATTAGTCTTTCCGTGCTGCATAGTTGCCAGAGCTCCATGGTACACCACATCCATGCTCCCAATTAACGCCGAAGAAAGCTTTTCATTGACGACAGCAAACCCTCTCCTTTGTTTATAAAGGGCGACTGTTTAATGTGGTACAATAAACTGCAAAAAATGATGTCTGCATACATTTCTATACCTTCATAATACTATAGTTTAATGGACCTAACAATTTGAGGGGATTGTCTGTACTTGATCAGTGTATGCCACATTATGACTCCACCTGGTTAGATGAAAACGTTTCAATAAAAGACAACGATGTGGTCGCCGGAAGCTGATCTTCGAGTAGGACGATGTCCGTACCGGCGCTACGAGCCGCCATTACTTCCATCGTCATTTCATTCGACGGAAGCAATTCTTTCTTCTCTTTACATGCACACAAGAGCTCTGACGGTCTATCAGCTACCAAAATCATCAATAACTCATTCATTTTAGCCAATAATATTCTTCCTATCTCAACGCTAGGGAATTTGCACGGATTTGTACTTCAGTCTCTTTGATTGGTACGGTGTCACATTTGATTGGCAAAGTTTAGTTAAAACAAGCCTTCCCATGATCAACACACTCTTGGTTCCAGTTGCAGTGTTTGTCTTAGCACGTTCTAGTGCTGAGTGGATCCCACCCGTAAGCGATAAAATTGGTTCTGTTGTGGATCAACGCTTTCGGGCTGACGGCAAACAAAGGCTTCGAGACAACGATGAAGCGATGAAAGAATTGCATGAGGAAAGAGTAGGATCACCGCCACACTTCGTTCCCCAAGTCTTAGCGTCATTTATGAGAAGTGGAGAGAGCAGTGTCAGTACTCTAGCTCCTACTCTCGAATCTTCCATGCTGTCATTGACGAGAGACAAGAGCATTGCTGAGCCTCTATCTGCAACTCTTAATGTGCCAAACAAGCTGGATGTGTCTCACCTCAAAAGCAACGACGCGTTCACACAACGGATGGAAGAGTTACGTATCAACATCGATGATGTTGTAGCTGGTGTGCAAAGGTTGCGAGAAAAACATGAGTATTTCATATACGACGAAAAAAATCTCATCATGATGAGTTTTGGGAGCTTATATTTCGATAAACTCGAACAATCCGGCATCAAATTCGATCCGGCACATGTCCGCGTAATCAGAGCCTCTGATAAGTTCACGGATGCGGAAAAAAGTCAATTTGATCGTTGGAAAGCTGGGCGTAGGTATTCTCCGCTCAAAACAAACCACATGCCAATAACTTATGCGAAGATCATGTGGTTAGCTTACAATGAAGACTTCAAGATGAGGTTGGTTGAGCTCGCTGATATGGCTTTTGGGAGCGAGCTGATTCCAGCGCACGAAATCATTACACCGCCCAAAAGCGAAACCCTTGACCAGCTCAACCATCTGATAGAAAAATTGACCAGTCGACATGATGTCGATCTCAAAGTTAAAGAAAAGCTGCAAACTTTTGCCGAGGACTCAAGCTATATCGGTAAAACCGAAGAAGAGCTACTAAAAAGAGCAGAAGTCGCGGCTTTTGATGACGAGTTAATGCGCAACAAGCAGAAAGTGGATCATCTCAAAGAAGATAACAAAGTCTTCACACAACGGATGGAACAGTTACGCATCAATATCGATGATGTTGTAGCTGGTGTGCAAACGTTACCAAAAACACACGGGCTTGTAAACTACAACGAATACAGTCTCACTTTGATGGCTCTCGGATTTGAATATTTCAAAACAATCAAAGGCAAATTTGGGCGGATAGATCAAGCAACACTAGCCTATTTCATGGGCGAGTATGCATATTCCCAACGCTTCAAAGATTGGAAGGCTTACCGTCTGAACTCTCGTGTCCCAATTAAAAATGTGTATGCGAAGATGCGCTGGCTAAAACATGGGGAAAACTTGAACATGAAGGATGAGGAGCTCGCTGATATGGCTTTTGGGAGTGAATTCTTTATATTACACCAAATCAAACAAACCTGGTCCTCTTGGATCAAGGATGACGATAAAATCGAGACACTTGACCAGCTCGAACGTCTGATAAACCAACAGCCCGAAGCCGACAAAAGTGTTGGTGAACTCGACGTAAAGGGAAAGCTGAGAGCGATGGCAGAGGAGCCAGTCTCATTTATCGGAAAAACTGCAGAAGAACTGATAAAAAAAGCGACTCACGAGGCAGTCAGTGACGAATTGAATATGGAAACAAACAAAAGAAGAAAAATCGCGTAAATTACAACAATATTTGTTCGACTGGTGTGTTGATAAGGATGCATTCTACTGTGTACAGACGCGAGGGAACAACTTTTTTTTTTGGACGACTCTACACCATTGCCCGTTCAAAGTGAAAAGGTTTTTATTCAAAGTGGAAAGAAATAGAAATAAAGCAATAATAACGAAAGCTTGGCAATCAAAGTGGATAGAAATAGAAATCTACGAAAAATCAAAAAAGGTTTTCAATCAAAGTGAACAAATCCCCAATCAAAGTGGAACGATTTAAAATATACTTAATTAACCTACTTTTTATCTTTATAAGGCGCTTTTTTTCTCGTTAATTCGATGAGCCTTCACTGTATGAATGCACTAAATGCGGCAGCACGTTTTGAAGACATGAACTACGGTAAATAGGTCATGTTTTCAGCTTTATACATACTTAAGCATCAAGTTGCACTGAGTATTAAAAAATAATACATAGTGCTCGTCACTCGTTTTGTCTATCGTTGCAAATTAATTTGGCCAACCGTAGGATGTATCTACGTTGCGTGAAACCGTAGGATGTATCTACGTTTGCGTATAAGATGACAACCATGAAATATGAGAATAGGCTTCAGACGTTAAACATGCTAGAACTATTCCAATTAAAAAAATACATTTTAAACTATCATTCGTACGTAAAAAGTTGGTCAAAAGATAAGTAAAGATAAAAAGTAGGTTAATTAAGTATATTTTAAATCGTTCCACTTTGATTGGGGATTTGTTCACTTTGATTGAAAACCTTTTTTTATTTTTCGTGGATTTCTATTTCTATCCACTTTGATTGCCAAGCTTTTGTTATTATTGCTTTATTTCTATTTCTTTCCACTTTGAATAAAAACCTTTTCACTTTGAACGGGCAATGGTGTAGATTACTGAAGAGGAAATCACTACTACAGTAGCTTCTCGGCGGTTGCTTTTACTTCCATAAGCATGGGCATCACGATGTTAGGTAAACACGAGGTACGAGCGGCTAGATTGTTAAGCCCTACGTGTATCCATTGGCCGCAGTAATTTCAATTGGGCGAAAGATACTAGCCAAATCTGTCCGATCACCGGACATCTTGCCCCATCCCACTATCCAAGAGCAAAGTGGTTTACTTCTCGCGGAAAACACAAACTTGCGGCCGCTGTTCTTGAGCCGTCTTCTTGTGACAAAATTGCTAGCGCTCGAAGCACTGACCGCTATACCCGGGCTTTGTTGTGGTGTCGTTACTCCCACCGCACTGGCGTCCTTTTCCCCTGGTGCAGCCACCGCGCCCACCACGGCGTGCTGCCTTCTTGAATGCTCCTCCTTCACCTCTAGATACCTTCATACTTGCGCAACACGTGGCCACGCGCTTCGATGAGTCCCACCATAGAATCATATTTGGACGGGAGACCCGCAAGAGGACAATTATCTTTTCGTCTTCCGTCATCTTTTCGCCGAAAGCAGACGGCCTAGCACACAGCGTTGACGCACATCATCACTTACCACTGAACATCAAGAACTTCTCGCAGAGCTGGACGCAATTGTGCTGGCTGTGCTTGATGAAAATTGCGCTCAAATCTCCGGTGCCTCTGATGGCCTCATTCACCATAGACTAGTAGTACGTGAGGCTCGGTATCTTTGACAGCACAGTGAACGCTTTCAATTTTCTGCGGCCTTCCAATTGTCAGTCTGGCGCCTCGCTGCATCTTCCGGACTACATCTACAGTAGTAGGTTGATAGTTTATTCCAATGTGGTGGTTTCTACAGAGTTGAAGTAGTACCCTAAATGCATGTCATAGGCGACTGCCACTCATAGGCGGGGCCTACTATTAAGAGCTAAAACTTTACACATCAGCTTTTACGCAAATCGTAAAAGCTATATTACCCTAACTTTTTTTAGGAAATAATCCTACTGATCCGAAATTAGGTTCGAGTCGTCCTGATCCAGACCATTGCGCGTCCTCTCATATCAAGACACGCGGAGGTAACCTAAGCTAGCCTATGGTCAGACAGTGCTTCTACGTGTCGATAAACTTGGTATACACTTCGAACCCCATGTCACGCATACAAAAGGTTAGTGTTTTATACATAAGTTTGGTATTTTGCACATAATTTTGGGTAGCCCACTGTGACTTTTTCGAGTGCTTGTCATAGGCGACAACAGCAATTTTGACAGGGTTTGGTAGTACCGTGGAAACATAGGTGCCGCCTTTGACATGCATTTTACGGTATTGGCCTTTTATTCAATTTAAATGATGGAGAACAGCATATCTTGTCTTGCTGATGAATTCGCAAAGCTTTATTGACGTTAATGCGCGTGAAAAAATGAGCTCATGACTACTTGATTCATCATTTTCGACTTTTCGGATACGGTGAAAATTGTGCTGCAGCTATGCTCATAATAATGAGTACAGCTAAAAGTCTTGCTTGAATAAACAATTCCATGGAGAGAGCGTAATTTGTGCAAGTACCGCACAACCTAGAGCGACGCGTCCAGCCGGATCAGTCCGCCTGATGACATCTGCATGACACTCACAGCTAAGCTCTTTGTACTCGACCGCAAAATCAGCTTTGACGTCCAAGGACATGAACCACAGGGATCATTCGTCGCGCATGGAGCGCTAAAATGTGGTTTATTTATTTAGCCTTAAGCTAATGACTACCGTACTTCACAAAAAAGGTGATTTGATTAACATTAAAGGGTCAACCAAGTTTTTAGGGCACCTTTCCAAAATCGTAAAGAGCATCATCAAAACTGTGCAACGTAATTATCAAGCATTGTAAGAGTATTCGTCACGAATATTTGCTTATCCTCTACCGGTAATCACATTCAGTATTTTATTCTTTCTTGAAAATGGAGTACGGCACTCACTATAAATAAGTTTCGCAAGGGCCAGCCAGCGTCATTGGCGGTGGAATGGAACGAAAAATATGTTTTGCTATTGCGAACACTAGCGAACATTGTTGGTCTGGAGTTTTCGGAGTAAGTTTTATGTTGTAATGTGGAAAAATTCTTGTCGTGTCTTAAAGCTGTTTAACACGTCCTAATCAGTTTCAAGATCGTACCGCTTGGCAGCTTTTTGGAAATTATCAGAACGAGCAATCTTTGTTTGGAATACTGTCTGTAAGCTGTCAGATGGCTTCCTGTTTTTTGATAGACATGGTTTGGATCAGCTGAATTTCCTTGAGTCTCACTTTACTTTAGGGTTAAGTGCCTGTATCACCTGCCTTGGTCATGGTCTTGATGGCACTTGTCCGGGATCGAGACAAGTCTTTTTGGTTACCCTACAAGCTTACGAAGCATTCTATCGGCGGGCATTATATTCTTTTCCTGAAAAATAATCACAAAGAATAGACAAAGGCGCTCAAATATGCGCTGACCAATTTGAAGTGGTTGCTCACTTGGTTTTCAGCGCGTGGTTACTGCATTTCTGCGCCGTAAATGACCCCCTCTACCATTGTTGAAAGCAAATTTGTGGTGGAGCCGATTTTCCAAATCCAGGACGGATGTCTTGAGTGGAATCCGGATACCCACTGGCCCGGACGACCAACTATCGGAGGGGGTACTCCGTTGATCCTGATCGCCATCGGATGAATCACCACTATGGTGACTGATCCGATCCTCCCGGTCATCATGTGCGATAGAATTCATACTTAACTTCATCTCACCTTGTGTACCCATTGATCGGGGGTGGTTACACTCACTCAGGTGGACTCAATGACGAAAACGATGATCTTGATCAGGTCGGAGGGGATGACCTTCTCGAGACGGGGTTGTCCATACTCCACATACCCCGTTCTGTTCTGTACCTGATCTTCGTATTCTAGGGCAGAGTTAGGTGGCTCGGCCGATCGGGCCGGAACTTCACATCACATCCAACTTCAACATATGTACTGTTCATAACTCATCCCGATAACTGTTCCTGATATATTACTTCGCCACTGATGCCGTATCTCCAGTTTGTCTCAGTTGATCTCGTCATATACGTCCACGTGAACTCCACTTAATACGCAATATCCCGATCGGATCGTGACCTTCGCCATTCCATTAATATCCGGGACCGGGCGTAGTAACGGTACTTGGCTTATCCCTTCAAATTACGAAGCCCGTTGTCAACCACCTTTTCGTCGTATACGAGATCAGCCTGTCCCACCCATCAACTGTCCCATCTTGATAGGTGTTCCCATCGTCACCAATCAACTGTTATGTGTGGTCCACCTTATTCCCAGCATTTTTTGTCAGATCGCTTCACCACAGCCGCCCCTGAGCCAAACTGCAGCCGCGCAACGACTGCAGTTCGACTCATCCATTTCCGAATCTTCCACTTAGCGACCAGCCATGTTTGATTCAAGACTACCTCCTCTTTCTTCCCTGCCTCTTCGGCTGCCTCTCCGACCAGCGTCTCGTCTCCGGGGCCATGTTTAACCAGTTCGGCAACTTCTCCGATCTCGACCGCCACCACGATCACGACCAGCTTCATCTCTCCCACGACGACCCTGACTTCTTATCGCCCGCCTTTAAGTTTCTCTGCTCGGCCTTCTCCGAGTCGTCCCGTTAGTTATTTGGAGCAACTGGCTCGTCTGGTGGTGGGGACGGGCCCGCTCACGCTGGGGCCCATAGAACCTAGCCGACTGCGATTGCGTCTCCAGAGCGCAATTCCTGAGTTGATTTCCCTGTACGATGCCAACCGGACGCTTAGTGCCGAGCTGTTTGATCGTCGGGTCGTCATGGATCGTCTGGAGCGCGATTCTGCCGACTTGGCAGACCAACTGTCGACTTTACGACTGGAGCGCGACAAGCTTGATCAAGATCTGCTGGACATGACGAACCGCGTTCAAGGTCTAACAGTCGAGCGAGATCAGATGTCTGCTGATATCGATGCCCTGCGCGTCTCCGCTAAGCCTTCGGATACTGCCGCTTCTCTACAATCGATGATTCGCTCGCTGTCTGTTACCGTCCGCAATCAAGGTATGTCCAACCCATCTGCTTCTTCTGCAATATATATATAACTTCTTCTATCCTTGCTTCCCGACGAGCGCATCGAGGCGATGAAGTGTTCGATGGTCGAGATGGTGGGTCATTTGCAACAGCTCGGCGACCACCGTCGCGACCATGATCAGTTACTCCGGAAAAAATTCATACCGCCGAGGAAGTGGAGCGCTTGGAAGTCGAGATGCGTCACACGGATGAACAGGTCCATCTCTTGGTGAAACAGCTTTCTGATTCACGCATCGGTCGCGCCAACATACAAAAAAAGTTGAGCGAGAGCCAGAATGAAGCTGAAGATCGCCGGCGCGAGATTTATCTTGCTCGGGTTAAGCTTGAAACCCTGGAGCTCGATGAGCGCGCTTGGACCCAACGCCACGGCGACTTGAAGAAGATCGCCCACCAGACAATGGACAGGTGGGCCGACCCGAACGCTGAATAAGGGCGTTCGCCACTAGCTTCGAGACCGGTCTCGTCGATCTTGAGTTCGACGAAGCGCAAACGGGCAAGCCTATCGAAAAAAAGATGGTTTTTGCCAAGCGCTCTCGTCTCATCGCTGACTCTGATGACGAGTCGACAGATTTTGACGAAAGGACGCGAACTGCTTTGTCCAGATCACGCAGTGCTGATCGTCAAATTCCGGTGGTGGCCTCGTCGGGCTCAACCTCGCTGACCCGGGCCGTCGCTTTGCTTGACTCCGACGGCGATGACGAGGACGATCTGGAAGATAAGCGACCGGATCCGGCTGCTTCTAGCGCTCCTCCGGCCGCCGGTACAACGCCGACCACCCGACCGCCCAACTTCACTGGCGTCTTCGTTCAAGCGGACAAATCGCCGATCCATCAAGACGACTACAGTTATGATCCGAAGGAGAAGTTCATGGATATGTACGTCGATATTCAGGGCGAACCGTCGAAGACCCATCTGGCGACCCGACGACCCTGGAGTGCCGATCAGATATATATGGGACTTAACGCCTCTGGTTCTTTTGGTAAGACGCAAACTCGTCCCTCGCTGTTGGTCCCGTCCGCCAGGGTAGATTTTCCCGATCCGGTCGCCAGCTCCCAAAGAAAAACACTGGCAACCTGATGTGCTGCAACCCGGGGCCATCAAACTCCTGATCGATTCAGAACCTTGGGACGTTCTCATGAAGCCTATGTCCGGATTGGACTTTCCTGATCGCCCCTGGTTTGGGGATCTGAAGGGACACCTGGCCTCGTATTATCGGGAACATGTTCAAGCGTTATGGGAGGCAACTCACCATTTCGCGATCACTGCGAAGATGCGTAGGGACGCGTGGCTTGAGCACTACTTCCATGCTCGCAAGCGCCGACGCACCGAAGCTGGAGCTGCTTGGGCCATGATCTGTGACTATGTGGTCGATGGGATACAGCGCGTCGAGTGCGACTTGGACGTTTTCCTGTTCCCCGCCGTGCTGCATCTGCCTGTTCGCCGGGCGGAAATGCGAGGTGTCAAGGCCGACGGCGGGGAATGGTATCCTGGTCATGGACACCCGACCCCGATCGGCACGTTGCGCGATGCTTTGAACTTTGCCGATCGTCAAGAGCCCTGACGGAACCAATACCGCATAAGCCTCATGTATCATCCGGCGTTAAAGATCTCCCGTCTGCGCGCGAAGTATAGCCCGTAGTTATCGTGATAGCCAGTTTCGTTTCACTCTCTTTTAATCATTAATATATCACGACAACTTTCTGATAACCTTCATGTTCCATATCCAAACTTCATATCCAGGTTCCAGTATTGTCCTCATCTTGTATGTCGATCGTTCATATGCACGTGAATATAATTTTCGTGAACTATATGTATACGCATCTCCGTTGACTCTGAACCAGCTCAAACAACTTGATCTAAACTTGTTTGACCATTACCATTGGCTGATCCATCGCAATATATCAACCCAGACTATTGAGACTCCTGGTCGCCCTCTTCGTGAGTTTGCATAACTCCAAATCGGTTTCGTCTCACCCGATCACGTTCAAACTCCCTTAGCAAAGCTCCACAGTTGAGGTCCCGTTCATCTACCCACGCTGGATCGTCGTAACATTTCCACTGAACCAAGTAATCACGATGGGCTCGACCAAATCGGGTCCTCTTGCCTGATCGGGTATCCAAAATTGTTTCCACTTCAAATTCATTTTGATCCAACGTTCTTTCCCAACTGTCTTCGGGCAAGAGAGCTTCGTCGAAGTCAAACCTTGGCTGATCATAAGATGATAATGTGGTTTTTGGGCGATCGGGATATTCCCGGACCGACAGCTTCGACAAGTGGACGATCGGGAAAACTCCATAATCGGTACCAGCCGTAATTAACCGGGCAGCATGGTCGCCTATCAATTCGGATATACGGAATGGTCCATGCCACAGATGCGCTAACTTCCTGGCGTATCCTTCTTTCACGCGATCCAAGTAAAGCCAGACCCTTGATCCCGGTTCGATATTATGCGAATCGGCTTGATCATTATTCCGATCAGCTCTCTCTTGGATCGCCCTCCGCAGTCGTTCATTCACTTGTTCCCGCGCATGCTGGTAATGGCGCTGGAGTCCCATACGCCATCGACGAGCTTCGCGATCTCGACCTCGGGTACATCCGACGGGAATCACCGACTCGATAGTAGATCGGGGGTCCCAACCATACGCCAAGTAAAACGGAGTATCTCCCCTGATCCGATCGAAAGAAGAATTTAACGCAAACACCAGTCTCTCGGCATACTCATCCCAATCTTGTTGAGCGGGATCCGCGACATACATCTTAATAGCTCTGGTAAGCGTCTGCACCATACGCTCGGCCATACCATTCGCCTGCGGCGGTAGGCCATGGTCGCGCTTTGTTTCTGACCAAGCATCTGATTGAATGATCGAAAAACTCCAGCCATAAAACATGGTTCCCGATCGTGCCTGATCACCTCACTTGCTCCAAACCGCCTAAAGACACATTCCTCATAACTGCAGGCGACTGGTTGGCTGTTCGGGTAGATCCCGCTTTCGCGATCACCAATCCCGTGAACAGATCAGTCCAAATCAGCAGTTCTGTATTGCCTTTGAACGATTTCGGCAAGGAAGGTATGTGATCCATCGCTATCACTTGGAAAGGGTAGGTCGCTTGGATGTTTCCAGGTGATCTACCCCGGATGTTCGGCATACCCTTCCCGGTTTCGCAATCTGTACATGTTCCGACAAACTTCTGGACACTTCGATATAAACCTCTCCAGTGGAAATGTTTGCGAATCCTGTGGTATGTCCGACCCACGCCCTGGTGACCACCCTCTAAACTGACGTGATAATGATGCAAGATATCTGCTTGTAAGGTCGCCGGAATCACAATTCTCGCTGATTGGTCCAGATCTGCATCAGCCTGATCAGCTTGAGCATAGTAAAACAACAAATCGTTTTCGTCAATCTCATAACTGGACGCGATCTTAACACAATCTTTTGCTTCACTCTGGCTCAATTTCACCAGATCTCCATTCAGAAACGCCTTCAAGTTAACGATCCATTTTTCTTCGTCTTGTGCCTTGAGAATTCTTTCGATCCGCATCTCCTGTACTATTTCTTCTGTTAGGCTTTCTCGAGAGAGTGACCTGTTAGGTGGTGATCTGGATCGTGACCTCGTCATGATCGAGACCCGGGCTGCTTCCTGTTTATCTTCCGAATGAATCAGCTCGGGCAACCTATTCATCTCGACCAATTCCTCCAGCAGTGCTTTATCGGTAATCATCGATCCAGTCTGATCACACATGGCCATCGTGGCTAGGTGATCCGCACTCCGGTTCCAATCGCGTTTCACATGTAAGAGGTCATGACTTGGCCATCCACGTAGAGCTTTCATAACACGATCATTCAACAACTTCAAACGCGGTGCCTTGCAATCGATTTCTCCAGTGATCTGCCGAATTATCAGATTTGAATCTCCACATATGATTACTCTTCCGATCTTTTGCTCTTGAAGGAGATCCAAACCTAGCAGCAGACCACGATATTCGGCTTCATTGAATGTGATCCCCGGGGTACAGTCTGAACCAGCAGATATGACAGTCCATTCTGGCAATTTCCACAACAACGCGCTATACGCCCCTACGCCTTTCTTCACGCTCGCTGATCCGTCGAAACTTACAACGATCAGATTTTCCTCCGAGCCGACGATCGGTGGGGGTATAATGATTGATTCTCGCGGTTGCTTCCGAGAAGTGACCTCGATCAGAGCTTCATCGACTTCTGATCGGGGTGTGATACTGGCTGCTAGCGTACCGAGAATTTCTTCTTCACCCTTGGTGCATTTGATGATCTCCAAGGTCCACTGAGATAACAGCGCTGCCCATCGCCCCAGTCTTCCGTCTAACCCGTTCGCTGACAATAACCAAGCTAGAGTAGATCGCCTAGACAATACCTTGATCGATCTAGTCACCAGCATAGAGTAACAGACATCCAATATGCGTAATAGTGCCAGCACTTCTTTATCCACAATGCCGTAGTTGACCTCGTTCGGCTTTAACGTCCGGCTTGTAAACGTCACTGGGCAATATACTCCGTCGTGATCTTGGACCAGTGCGGCCGATATTGCCCATTTACTGGCGTATAGAATCACCACGGGAATCTTCTCCGGATCGAAATGCTTCAGTATCGGAGTCGAAATCATCTTCGCCTTCAGCATACTGAAAGCTACCATAGCTCGTTCCATATGACCTTCTGACTCTGGAACAGTTCGATCGATCAGCGATCCAGTCTTGAAATCCGATTCGTTAACTTCGGTTCTGCGACCAGTCTCACTTAGTGACTTTCCCACTCGATCACGTTCTCGTAGCCCATGATATCCACTTCCTTCAATTCGTATAATATAGCGGCATATATCGAGAAGTCTTCGATAAACCGGCTATAATAATTCAGGGATCCGAGAAAAGACTGCATAGCCTTCAGTGATCGGGGAAAAGGCAGGTTACTGACAGCACCCAAAACCTTCGGGTTTGCCTCCAAGCCCTGAATCGACACATTATGGCCAAGGTAAGCGACCTTGGGTTGACCCCAGAAGATCTTGACTACGCTGATCGATAAATTCCAGCGTTCGCAAGTGTCAAGGAGTCGTTCGACCTTATCACATAGCATATCCCATGATGTTGCCGTAACCAAGATGTCGTCTATATATGATCGCCTCCCCAAAAATGATTGTCTCTGATCTTGGTCGGGTTCGCCCTCCGTAAACACATCATGTAGATCAGTGGCTTCTCGATCGGCTCTGATCTGGAAATATCCATAGAGAGCATTATCAATCAATCTCTGGTAGATCTGTGAGGCGTTCTTAAAACCGAACGGCATCCGGTTCCATTCGAAAAGGCCGAAGGGTGTAACGAAAGCCGAAATCTCTCGAGCACGATCAGTCATTGAAACCACC
The DNA here is from genome assembly GCA_001887855.2 of Sclerospora graminicola. Taxonomy (NCBI): domain Eukaryota; phylum Oomycota; class Peronosporomycetes; order Peronosporales; family Peronosporaceae; genus Sclerospora; species Sclerospora graminicola. Next base: position 74,419 of record MIQA02024176.1, read on the forward strand.
CAGAAACCGCTAGCCATATCTAGCGAACAAAACCATAAAACTTTGTCCAGATCTTCCAGTAAATCATTGATCAGGGGTATCGGATAGACCATTAACTTCGTGTGGCGATTCACCATTCTATAGTCGATACAAAGTCGAATATCGACCCGTTCTTTTTTATCACAACCACAATCGGTGACGCCCACTGCGATGTTGAAGGTCGGGTGATTTTTGTACTCAACAAGCCCTTGATCAAATCGGATATCTTCTCCCGGTATTGTGGCGCGACTTTGAGACAAAGTTGAGCGATCGGTCTCGCATTTCCAACGTACTTTAAAACCCGTATTAGTACCCCATCCCCCCACCCAATTTAACAATTCGGTGTATAAAATTAATTTTCGGCTTAATTAGGGAAATTATAAGTGTACCTCACCCCGTACCTCACTTTTGCAACATGTACCTCAATTTTGTTGAACCCCCTTCTTGAACAGAACCCCAGGTCCACCTGGGATTAGTTCTATAACCCCATCCCTCAAATAGAACCCCACCCAATTTAACAATTCGGTGTATAAAATTAATTATCGGTTTAATTAGGGAAATTATAAGTGTACCTCACCCCGTATCTCACTTTTGCAACATGTACCTCAATATTGCTACATAGTTAATTGGACTAAATAACAACAACAATAATGCCGGTATTGCGATCGAGCAAAGCCTCAATTTTTGCGCGCAATTATTCTGTGATTACGTAGGTCAAGAATTGGCGAAACTTCGAAAGCCCTTGAGAGCGCATCCCGACGAGAACTGCAAGCACTGGCCAAAAGGCTGAAGCTGTACCGTGGAAATGCCAAGTCCTCATTCATTGTGAAATGCGCAATGCAGTTCCTGAACGACCATCTCGAGGACGGTGAGCAGCAGGTACTAAGTGTACTGGGATTTTGTGAAGGGTCGTCACCAATGACGCCACCTAAACCAGAGATAATAATTTTGAAAAGAAGATCCCGTGGCGGCCAAGAATCGAATCTGATATAAAGCAGGAATCACACATGCCGCATAAAGACAATATGAATCCTTGCTAGACGCAACTTTCTTTTTTTCTCAAATAGACCCCCCTCGAATGTAACCCCACGTTTGGGTGGGGTTATAGTGATAGCCCCAGTGGGGTTCTCATACAGGTTTTACAGTATATATCACAGACAGCTCCGTAAGCAGCTGGGGGTAGGGCGTTACCCTCCCCAATCAATAAATTACGCCTTTTCCAGATGATCTTCTTTAGCTGATTGATCTGCTCGGGAGTGTTCACTTCGGGGTCATCGACCTGTAGATCCTCCATGATGACTTCTGGTATATTGGGCGATACTTCCGGCAAAACTGCCATCTGCTTCTCGATACCTTCAATGTACTGATCACCACCTTCATGTATACAAACTTGTTCGTCTACCGGATCTACTTCCTCCGGTTCGGCATTATCTTGGGTCGCATCTTGTGAGTCATTCAACTGGTGATCTACTTCGGGTTCACCTTCGTCCTAATTGACTCATCCTCCTTTTTCTCCACAGGATCGTTTCTGAACTCATCACCATCATTTTCGCTCTCTAGACCTGCTGCTTTCCGTGAGCCGGGTCTAATAATACTCAAAACCGGTGGACCTTTTTTGACCCGGGTTTCCCCTGTCGCTTCGACCGACGGTCTCCTGATCAACAGCTTAGTCGGGATAGCATATTGCGGCTTCTCAACCAAAGGTGAGGTATCTTCGTCTGCTATGTCTTCGTCACTGATCAGGTCTGTGGTGGCTTGATAAGCCAGATTTTGCCATTCAATATATCTTCGTGATCCCACTGAGACATACCCAATCTGTCGAGGTACTTTCCCTTCGGGTAACCACATCCCTAGGATCATGTCTTCGTGAACGATTAGCGGCTGATCAGATATGTTTGTAATCCTGATGTAACTTGATCTGCCGACACCCTTTACGAACGTTGGTACCCATCGTTCACCACGGGTTAGCCACAATTTCTGTTGCCGATCGCTCGGCCGAATCATCACGTCAACTGATCGGGAAACCTCGATGTTTTCGTACTGACCCATTTTGAGCATCCGCACATGAGTGCCATATAAAGGACGTCGGCCGGATAACTGTATCTGCACCTCATCCGGCAGAGTCAGGGTATCATGGGAGTGGTCGAGCCGTATACCGGCTGTACCATGAAATCCATTCCCAATATCGCGTCTTGACCGGCTAACCGGCCAACCCAAGCGTTGAAATAGTAGACCAGGTAACCTGCTAGAGTGATTTTAACGCGTGATCGCCCTTCCGTCATATACGAACTTTCGCCGATCCCAACACATTCTTGCCTCTGGGTACAGTACTGTGGTAAAGCGATCTGAAAAATGCTGAGAATAAGGTGGACCACACATGGCCGTTGATTGGTGACGATGGAAAACCCATCAAGATGAGACAGTTGATGGGTGGGACAGGCTGATGGCATATACGACGAAAAGGTGGCGGACAACGCATATTCGTAATGTGAAGGGATCAGCCAAGTACCGTTACTACGCCCGGTCCCAGACACTGATGGAACGGTGAAGATCACGATCGCGATCGGGATAACGTTTACTAAGTGGAGTTCCCATGGATGTATGACGAGATCGGCAGAGACGAGTTGGATATACAGCAGCTGGCGACATGACACATCAGAGACAGTCATCGGGCCGAGCTATGAACAGTGCAGCTGTTGAAGTTGGATATGACACGAAGTTCCGGCCCGATCGGCCGAGCCAACTAATTCTGCCCCCCAAAAAATACGAAGATCAGATATAAAATGGAATGGGGCATGTGGAATGGGAGCTGTGCGAATAGTACCAAGTCAAGACAAGTGATGATGACCGATGGATCTGTCCAGGAATGATGTGGGAAGGCCCGATCAGGCCCGATTGGCTGAATCAGTGCGATCTTGTTACCCCGACAGGGGGTGAAGGTCGGGAATATGACCGAGTGAACACGCAAAGTCGTTGTGATGGTAACCCAGAGAGTTTGCGAAGTGATCTAGGGCTGATCGCCCTGATCACTCGGCCGATCACTCGGCCGAACGCTGTGCTGATCACGATCGGGGCTGATCATCCCCAAACCGGCGTCCAGATGCAAAGGCAGATGAAGTTTCAGTCAAGCCGGGTTGGATATGAAGTGAACAGTGTCCGAGGGGCAGATCTCAAGTGTTTTCCAAGCTGTTTGTCGAGAGATCGGGATGGTTGAAGATCGGCATAGCGTTTGACCATGATCAGTCGAGGACCGAATCGGGATCAGTCGAAGATCAGTCAGAAAAGGGTACGAATCAGGTTGAAGATCAACGAAGAACGTTCTACGAAGATGCTGGAATAAATCAGGTGGCAAGAAGTTCAAGGTAGAAGTATAGGTAAGCCACATAGGTTGGTGTAGGTTACATTTGGTACTGGATTTTTTAGGTTTATAATATTAATATCAGGTTCTGTTTTCCCTCCAAGTAAAGAAGTCGTTGCGCCACTTGGCGCTACTTTTGGGAACGGGGGGCTAACAAGGCTCCCCCCGTTCATTTATTCCCGGACGAGACGCGCATAGTCGCACTTTGGCTCGACGGAAGTCCCACGACGGGATTTACTTGGGTTAAACACCCTCACGAGGTTTTGATTTTCCCCCTAAGCAAAGAGTCGCTCCACCACGTGTTGCGGTCATTGGGAGCACAGGGCTAACTAGTCCCCTCTTGCTCAACTTAATTCCCGGTTAAGACGCGCTTAGACGCATTTTGGCTTACCGGAAGGCCCCCGACGGGTTTGTTTAGGTGATCAAACCACACCCCCAAGCGCACGTGTTTGGAACACGTTTCTAATATTGGAAATGTTTTGTGGAGATAACGTTTGTGGATTACTGTGGAAAATCGTGGTTGATCGCGTTTTCTTGGTTTCTTGTTATCTCTCTCTCTCATTGGCTGGCCTGATCGGACGAACTTTTCCGATCAGTGCCTAGATACTGATTAAGTATCGACCCCAACCCGTTCTCCGGTGAAGATTTCCACCCGAGGACACCCCCCGTCTCGAGAAGGTCATCCCCTCCGACCTGATCAAGATCATCGTTTTCGTCACCGAGTCCACCTAAGTGAGTGTAACCACCCCCGATCAACGGGTACACAAGTTGAGATGAAGTTGAACATAGATCCTGACGCGCATGACGACCGGCTAGACGACCGGGAGGATCAGATCAGTCACTATAATGGTGATTCATCTGATTCTGATGCCGATCAGGATCGACGGAGTACCCCCTCCGATAGTTGGTCGTCCGGGCCAGTGGGTATCAGGATTCCGCCCACGACTTCGGTCATGGATTTGGAAATCGGCTCCACCACATATGACTTTCCATGTTTATTTCCAGACGAGCGTATCGAGGCAATGAAAAGCTCGATGGTCGAGATGGTGGATCATCTACAACGGCTCGATGATCACCGTCTTGACCGTTATTAGCTGCTTTGCGACAAGATCCTCACTGCCGAGGACGTAGAGCGTCGAGAAGTCGAGACTCGCTACTCGGATGAGCAGGTCCAGCTCCTGGTAAAGCAACTCTCCGATTCTCGCATCGGCCGCGCCGACATACAGAAAAGGTTGTGCGAGAGTCGGAAGGCAGCTGAAGATTGCCGGCGCGAGCTTAATCTTGCTCGGGTTAAACTTGAAACCCTAGAGCTCGATGATCGCGCCTGGCTCCAGCATAACGCCGACTTGAGGAACGTTGCGGTGCAGACCATGGAGAGGTGGACTAGCCCGAACACCGGTTCGGAGTCAGTTCGGACGGCTTTACAACGGCTTCCTGAGCTGATCAGCTCCTTCACTTCGTCTGGAACACCACCACAGTCTCCCGAGTCTGCCCCGCCATCACCCGCGTTCTCCGCCACTTCCTTGTCGGTTCATAGTGCTGATCAACACGTGATCAGCACTGCAGCGGCTTCTGCGTCTACTCCATCCCGTTTACCCGCGACCTCGAGATCAGCCTCCTCGATCTTGAGTTCTGCGAAGCGCAAACGGACCAGCTCGTCAAAGAAGAAGATGACTCCCGCCAAGCGCTCTCGTCTTATGGTTGACTCGGACGATGAGTCGACTGATCTGGACGAGAGGACGTTATCTGCTCTGTCCCGACTGATCTGGACGAGAGGACGTTATCTGCTCTGTCCCGATCGCGCAGTACTGATCGCCGCGCTTCAGTGCCAACCCTTTCAGGCGTGAGTTCGCTGACCCAGGCCAGCGCTTTGCTTGAGTCCGAGGACGAGGACGACGATGATCTCGAGGAGAAACAACCGGCTCCGGCTGATCCCAACGTTCCTCCACCGGCCTTATAGGGCAGTGATCGCCCCACCACTCACTTTCACGGGCGTTTTCATCCCGGCGAGCCGGTCGTCGATCGAGCAGGACGATTACAGATATAATCCGAACCAAAGGTTCATGGATTTATACGTCGTCATGCAAGGCAAGCCGACTTCTGCTCACATGGCCACTCGGAAACCTTGGAGTGCTGATCAGGTATGGGATCTGACACCTCATGTTCTTGCTGTGAGGCACAACTCGTCCCTCGCTTGTGGTCCCGCCCGCCAGGCTGGATCTTTCCGACAAGATCGCCGGCGCCCAAGGATAGGCAGTGGCAACCGAGCGTGCTGACCAGAGGCGCTATCGAGCTTCTGATCGATTTAGCACCTTGGGATGTCCCCATGACACCTATGCCCGGGCTGGCGTTTCCCAATCACCCCTGGTTTGTTGATCTGCAGGGACGTTTGGCCCTGTATTACCAGGAACATATTCAAGCGATATGGGAGGCGACCCACCATTTCCCGATCACGGCGGCGATGCGCAAGGACGCGTGGATCGAGCACTACCATCATGCTCGCAAGCGTCGACGCACCAAAGCCGGGGCTGCCTGGGCCGCGATCTGCGATCATGTGGTCAACGGGATTCAGCGCGGCGAGTGCGATCTGGACGTTTTCTTGTTTCCTGCCGTGCTGCATTTACCTGTTCGTCGGGCGGGATCGCGAGGACTCAAGGCTGACGGCGGGGAGTGGTATCCCGGTTATGGACATCCAACTCCGGTCGCCACGTTGCGTGATTGCCTGATCTGGACCGATCAGCAGGAGCCTTGGCGGAACCAGTTCCGATCAAGCCCCATGGATCATCCAGGGTTCGCGGTTTCTCGCCTGCGCACGAAGTATGGCCCGTGATTGTCGTGACAACCAGCTTTCGTTTCGTTTTTTCCATAATCATTAATATATCACGACAGTTCTTGATAATTTTCACGTTCCATATTCACACTTCCTGTTCAGGTCCCACTATTGCCTCCATCTTATATATCGATCGCTCACATATATGCAAATGTACTTCTCGTGTATTATATGTATATATATATCCATTTACTCCAAACCAGCTCAACCACCCTGATCTCCACTTGCTCGACCATTACATTTGGCTGATCTGTCACAATGTGTCAACCCAGGCTATTGAGATTCCTGGTTGCCCTCTTCGTGGGTTTGCATCACTCCAAATCGATTTCGTCTAACCCGGTCACGTTCAAATTCTCTTAGTAGAGCTCCACAGCTCAGATCACGTTCATCTACCCACTCGGGATCGTCATAACCCTTCCACCGAACCAAGTAATCACGATGGGTTCGGCCAAATCGGGTCCTCTTGCCTGATCGGGTATCCAAAATCTTCTCCACTTCAAATTCGTTCTGGTCCAACGTTCTTTCCCAACTGTCTTCTGGCAAGAGAGCTTCGTCGAAGTCAAACCTTGGCTGATCATCGCATGACAGCCTGGTTTTGGGCCGATCGGGGTATTCCCGAACCAGTTTCAGCTTCGACAAATGGACGATCGGGAAAATTCCGTAATCGGTACCAGCAGTAATCAACCGGGCGGCATGATCACCGATCCGTTCGGCTATACGGAACGGTCCATGCCACAGATGTGCTAACTTCTTGGCATATCCTTCTTTCACGCGATCCAAGTAAAGCCAAACCCTTGATCCCGGCTCGATATTATGCGAATCGGCCTGATCATTGTTCCGATCAGCTCTTTCTTGGATGGCCCTTCGCAATCGTTCGTTGACTTGTTCCCGCGCATGTTGGTAGTGACGCTGGAGTCCCATACGCCATCGACGAGCTTCGCGATCTCGACCTCGGGTGCATCCAACAGGGATCACCGACTCGATGGTAGATCGGGGGTCCCAACCATACGCCAAGTAGAAAGGAGTGTCTCCCCTGATCCGATCGAAGGAGGAATTCAACGCAAACACCAGTCTCTCTGCATATTCATCCCAATCTTGTTGCGGAGTCCGCAACGTACATCTTGATAGCTTTGGTTAGCGTCTGTACCATACGTTCGGCCTTACCATTCGCCTGCGGACGGTATGCCATGGTCGCACTCTGTTTCTGGCCAAGCATCTGATTGAATGATCGGAAGACTTCGGCCATGAAACCTGGTTCACGATCATGCCTGATCACTTCACTGGCTCCAACCGTCGAAAAACACATTCTTTGTAACTGCAAACGACTTGTTGCGCTGTTTGGGTAGATCCCGCCTTCACGATCACCAATCCCGTGAACAGATCAGTCCAGATCAGCAACTCTGTGTTGCCCTTCAACGATTTCGGCAGGGACGGTATGTGATCCATCGCGATCACTTGGAAAGGGTAGGTCGCCTGGATATTTCCAGGTGATCTCCCCCGGATATTTGGCTTACCTTTTCCAGTTTCGCAATCCGTACATGTCCCAACAAACTTTTGTATACTTCGATATAATCCTCTCCAATGGAAATGTTTACGAATCCTGTGGTACGTTCGTCCTACGCCCTGGTGGCCACCCTCCAAACTAACATGATAATGGTGTAAGATATCTCCGGGATCACGAGTCTTGCCGATCGGTCCAAATCCGCATCGGCCTGATCAGCTTGTACATAGTAAAACAATAGATCATTTTCATCGATCTCGTAGTTAGACGCGATCTTGGCACAATCTTTTGCCTCACTCTGGCTCAGCTTCTCCAGATCACCCTTTAGAAACGCCTTCAAGTCACCGATCCATTTTTCCTCGTCTTGAGCCTTGAGAATTCTTTCGATCCGCATCTCTTGTACTATTTCCTCTGTCAGGCTTTCGCGAGAGGGTGATCTGTTGGGTGGTGATCTGGTTCGTGATCTCGTCGTGATCAAGATCTGGGCTGCTTCCTTTTCATTTTCCACACGGATCAGCTCCGGCAGCCTATTGATCTCCACCAGTTCTTCCAACAGCGCTTGATCAGTGATTATCGATCCGGCCTGATCACGCATAGCCATAGTTGCTAAGTGATCTGCACTCCGATTCCAATCACGTTTCACATGCAAAAGATCATGTCTTGGCCACCCACGTAAAGCTTTCATAACGCGATCATTCAGTAGTTTCAAACGCGGCGCCTTACAGTCGATCTCTCCAGTGATCTGCCGAATCACCAGGTTTGAATCTCCACATATAATTACTCTTCCAATCTTTTGCTCTTGCAAGAGATCCAAACCTAGCAGCAGACCACGATATTCAGCCTCATTGACCGTGATACCTGGAGTATAATCTGAACCGGCTGATATAACAGTCCACTCTGGCAGTTTCCATAGCAACGCGCTATACGCCCCTACACCTTTCTTCACACTCGCTGATCCGTCGAAACTTACAACGATCAGATCTTCTTCCGAGCCGACGATCGGTGGGGGTATAGTGATCGATTCTCGTGGTTGCTTCCGAGGAGCGACCTCGATCAGGGCTTCATCGACTTCTGATCGGGGCGTGATGCTGGCTGCCAGCGTTCCAAGAATTTCTTCTTCGCCCTTGGTGCACTTAATGATCTCCAAAGTCCACTGAGATAACACCGCTGCCCATCGCCCCAGTCTTCCGTCTAAACCATTCGCGGATAGTAACCACGCCAGACTAGATCGTTTGGATAATACCTTAATTGATCTAGTTACCAGCATAGAATAGCAAACATCCAACACACGTAATAACGCTAGCACTTCCTTATCCACAATGCCATAGTTAACTTCATTCGGTTTTAATGTTCGGCTTGTGAACGTCACCGGGCAATAAACCCCATCGTGAGCTTGGACCAGTGCGGCCGATATTGCCCATTTACTAGCATACAAGATCAACACGGGAATCTTCTCCGGATCGAAGTGTTTCAGTATCGGCGTCGAGATCATCTTCGCCTTTAACATACTGAAGGCTACCATAGCGCGATTCATGTGATCTTCTGACCCTGGCACAGTTCGATCAGTTGGTGATCCAATCTCGAGATCTGTTTTAGTAGCTTCAACCTCGTGATCAGTCCCAATTTGTGATCCTCCCATCCGATCACGTTCTCTCAGGCCATGATAATCAACTTCCTTCAATTCATAAAGTATAGCGGCGTAGATCGAGAAATCCTCGATAAATCTGCTATAATAATTCAATGATCCGAGGAAGGATTGCATGGCCTTCAACGATCGGGGGAAAGGTAAGTTGCTGAGAGCGGCTAGGTCTTTCGGATTTGCTTCCAAGCCTTGGATCGATACGTTATGGCCGAGGTAAGCGACCTTGGGTTGACCCCAGAAACGCTTGACCACACTGATCGACAAATTCCAGCGCTCGCAGGTGTCTAGGAGTCGTTCGACCTTATCGCATAGCATATCCCAGGATGTTGCCGTGACCAAGATATCATCTATGTATGATCGCCTTCCCAATACTGATCGGCCCTGATCTTGGTCTGGCTCACCTTCCGTAAACACATCATGTAGATCAGTGGCTTCCCGATCAGCACTGATCTGGAAATACCCATAGAGAGCATTGTCGATCAGCCTCTGGTAGATCTGTGGGCATTCTTTAATCCAAACGGCATCCGATTCCATTCAAAAAGCCCAAAAGGTGTAACGAAAGCCGAGATCTCTCGAGCGCGATCAGTCATCGAAACCACCCAGAAACCACTAGCCATATCCAACGAACAAAACCATAAAACTTTATCCAGATCTTCTAATAAGTCATTGATCAGGGGCATCGGATAGACCATCAACTTCGTGAGGCGATTCACCATTCTGTAGTCGATACACAATCGAATATCAACCCCATTCTTCTTAATCACAATCACAATCGGTGATGCCCACTGCGATGTTGATGGTCGGATGATCTTTGTACTCAGCAAACCCTTGATCAAATCGGATAACTTTTCCCGGTATTGAGGTGCAACTTTACGACAACGCTGAGCGATCGGCCTTGCATTTCCCACGTCTATATCACAAACAGCTCCGAATGCGGCTGGGGGTAGGGCGTTACCTTTCCCCATCAGTAAGTGGCGCCTTTTCCAGATGATCTTCTTTAGCTGATCGATCTGCTCGGGCGTATTCACTTCGGGATCACCGACCTGTAAATCTTCCATAGTGACTTCTGGCATATTTGGCGATACTTCCGGTAACACAGTCATCTGCTTCTCGATACCTTCAATATATTGATCGCCACCTTCGTGTATACACACTTGCTCGTCCACCTGATCTACCTTTTCCTGATCGGCATCATCTTGAATCGCCCCTTGTACGTCACTCGACTGATGGTTCACTTCGGATTCACCCTCCTTTTCTTCCTCATGATCGTGCTTGAACTCTTCACTGTCCTTTCCGCTAGCTGGGTCCGTTGTTTTCGGTGAGCCGGGCCTAATTATACTCAATATCTGTGGACCTTCTTTGACCCGGCCTTCCCCTGTCGCTTCGATCGATGGCCTCCTGATCAGCAGCTTGGTCGGCGTAGAATACTCCGGCTTCTCGACCATAGGTGAGGTATCTTCATCCACTAAGTCTTCGTCACTGATCACGTCCGTGGTGGCTTGATAAGCCAGATTCTGCCATTCAATGTATCTTCGTGATCCCACTGAAACATATCCGATCTGTCGGGGTACTTTCCCTTCAGGTAACCACATCCCTAAGATCATGTCTTCATGGATGATCAGCGGCTGATCGGATATATTTGTGACTCTGATGTAGCTTGATCGGCCGATACCTTTAACGAACGTTGGTACCCAACGTTCGCCACGGGTCAGCCACAATTTCTGTTGCCGATCACTCGACCGAATCATGACATCGACTGATCGGGACACCCCAATGTTCTCGTACTGACCCATCTTTAACATCCGTACATGAGTACCATATAAAGGTCGTCGGCCAGATAACTGAATCTGCACTTCATCCGGCAGAGTCAGGGTTCCATGAGATAGGTCAAGTCGTATACCGGCTGGTACCATAAAATCCATCCCCAATATCGCGTCCTGACCGGCTAGCCGGCCAACCCAAGCATTAAAATAGTAGACTAGGGATCCTGCCAGGGTGATCTTCACACGTGATCGTCCTTCCGTCATATATGAACTCTCGCCAATCCCAACACATTCTTGCCTCTGGGTACTGTCTATACGACATCCCACCTTACGAGCAAAGGCGGAGTCGATGATCGAGACTTCCGCCCCAGAGTCAAATAAAATAGTGGCTTTCTCATTGTTGACCTTTCCATTAGCTTTAGCCTGTTTAAACCACTTGTCGGGAGAGTGATACTTCCAGTATCCACGGGATTCACCGGGCAGTAGATCCAACTCCATGATCACGTCCGATCGGGAATATTCATCCACTCTGAGACTGTAGATCGGACACCGATCGATGCAATTTGAATTAGAACATGTATTGTCGGTTATCTTCTTTTCCTCAAACTTATCTCCGCTACCGACATATGCATAAATGCAGAACATAGATCGCTCGGCTCGAACCAGATTCCAACCTGGCGAGCGATCTAGTTTAACATCTTCTCAACATCTGGTGGGAGCATACCAGCATGTTTAGTCGGCACATACCACTTGCGCATCAGATTAAAGAATTCTTCGATTGGGCAGGCGCCGGCGTCATGAAGCTTCCCACAGGTCTTGCACACGAAAAAACAGTGATCAGAAGGGTGACCTTTACGATCACATTTTCCACACGTAATTCTTTTCCAACAATCACGATCTCCATGTTTGATCGACCCACAATGCACACATTTCTTACGAGATCGGTCCTGATCAGGTTGAATACCACCAGGTTTCCGTCCGTCCATGCCATTAGTCGATGATCTCGGGCGATACATTGGTTCCGTCGTAAATACATGACGGTACTGTTCCTCGTCCGAACTCAGACTCGACTGGCCACTTTCTTCTTCAGAGCCTGAACTGTCTGATTCTTTCGCGATCATTCGAATCGCTCTGGCTGGTCGGGCTGCCGGTATCTTACCCTGATCAGGGTGTGGCTTGGACCGGTAACGGTTCGATCCTACCTCGACCTTGGGTTGTCGACTCTTGGCCCGCTGCAGCGTCCTCAGAGTCAGTTCCAGTTGTTCTGAGTCCTTTATACGGAGCAGGGTTAGCTGATCAGCCAGATCGCGATTATCCAGAGTCCCAATGAAGTGTTCGACATGTTCACGGGCTATGTCCGGGTGTCGTGGGTCCTTGATCGGCATTTTCGCGCGTAGACCAGCAACATTCAACCGATGTAAGTACTCGATCGGCGTCTCGTCGGATCTTTTCTTCATGTGGTAGTACTGTCTAGCGACAGACACCCCGAGTTGCAATACTGTTCTTCAAACTCTTCACACAAACGAGGCCACTTCAGACGCACTTCACGACTTAGCTGTTTAAGCCAGTTCTTGGCCGGACCTTTCATTAGATCAGCGAAGATCAGGCATCTTTCAGCTTCCGGTGTCTTATCCCTCAGAAAAGCTGACTTAGTCCGGCTTAACCAACCTCTGGCCTGATCGTCATCCATATCTTTTCCGGTGAAATCCTTCAATTCCGAGATCGCAGACATTCGTACTCGGGTGATCGTTCCTGATTCACTGTCAAATGCCTGCGCGGAGGCCATATTCGCTCTACGAGGCATCTCAATGTCCAGATCATCTGGATCGAAATGTTGACTGATCTCGCCCTCTGACTCCATGTCCACATCACTCCGCGGGGGTGATCGGTGAAATCGGTCCTGGTGATCGGCCTGGCATATCGAACGAACGATTCCGGCTGATCGGACTGATTCCATCTCCACATCCACGGGTCTCTTGACCGATTTCTCAGCAGACTGATTCATATTCGGTGCCGATCGCCATGGTTGTCCTTGTCCTTGTCCAGGTGTGTACTGAGGCAATCCATATTGTTCACCCACAAATCGGTTCATCATTGTCGCGAACATGGTTTTTAATTGCTCTGGGACCCCCGGCATGTTGGTATGACCAGTGTTGGAGGTCGGACTAGCCTGTGGCACTTCCTGAGCATCTTCGAAACTATCGTCCGATCCGACTCTACCAGGTTCCGGCTTTCTCTTCCTGTTCTGCGACTCGATCTTGGGGTCGATCTGCTGGATCCCTTTCGGGCCCAACGTCATACGTGTGATCCCAACCGAGGACTCGGTGGATGCCGCTCCAGATTGTGATGACGATTGATATCGACTCAATATCCATAGGATACTCAACCAACTGTGATCGGTACGAAGGATCCGCGATCGGCGACTGAACCACTGGGTTCGCCCCTAGTAACGAGGCGAGATGATCATACAGAGTTGTCATAGCTTCTCTGATCGTCTCTTGATCCAGATCGAATAGCATATTCGCGTCGAAGGCACCAGTAGTGAAGCCAACCTCGTCGATCTGCGCCAAGAGGTTCCTGATCAGATCAAGTTGACTGCCTGTGATCACCGGCCGGGTCGCTCGACCTTCAAGCTTCCCGATGATCTTAGGTTTAATGATCTTCATCACTCGGTTGGTAACCAGGAACTTGCGAAACTCTCGAAGATAGAACAGTCGTTCCACATCTTGAACAGTGGTCTTCTCGGCTGGTTCGATCTTCTCTTCGTCTTCCTCGAAGATCTTCGGTTTAGGTTTCACATATTTTTTAGGTGGATCGCAATGATCCGCCCCATGTTTTTTCTGTCTTTTTCCATTTTCTTCTTATGCATAGGATCAAGGTTAACACCTCGATCCTTTCCTGGGTTATAGTCAACTTTACTATAACCCAGATCGGCCCCGATCGGGGCCATGTGGGAGTTATTTCATCTTTAATCTCGACCTGGCACTCCACCAGACCAGGTCAATCATCGCTTCCTTTAGAAATGGACAGCATCGGAGGCGATACGCCTTCCTCCAATACACCCGAAAAAGTTTCCTCCACTTTGATTTTCACATCTTTTTCATCATCAAAGGAATCACGGTGATATCCTGAGTCACCAAGTGATCCGGGCACGCGCACCATTGTGGTGGAGCCGATTTCCAAATCCATGACCGAAGTCGTGGGTGGAATCCGGATACCCACTGGCCCGGACGACCAACTATCGGAGGGGGTACTCCGTCGATCCTGATCAGCATCGGAATAAGATGAATCACCACTGTGGTGACTGATCTGATCCTCCCGGTCATCTGACCGGTCTTCATGCGCGTCAGGATCTATGTTTAACTTCATCTCACCTTGTGTACCCGTTGATCGGGGCTGATTACACTCACTTAGGTGGACTCGGTGACGAAAACGATGATCTTGATCAGGTCGGAGGGGATGACCTTCTCGAGACGGGGGGTGTCCTCGGGTGGAAATCTTCACCGGAGAACGGGTTGGGGTCGACACTTATTCAGTATCTAGGCACTGATCAGGAAAGTCCGTCTGATCAGGCCAGCCAATGAGAGAGAGAGATAAAGAAACCAAGAAAACGCGATCAATCCACGATCTTCAACAGTAATCCACAAACGTTATCTCCACAAAACCTTTACCAAAAATATTAACGTGTTCCAAACACGTGCGCGTTGAGGGTGAGGTTAGATCACCTAAAACAAACCCGTCGGGGGCCTTCCGGTAAGCCAAAATGCGTCGAAGCGCGTCTTAACCGGGAAATAGTTGAGCAAGAGGGGACTAATCAACCCTGTGCTCCAATGACCGCACACGTGGCGGAGCGACTCTTTGCTTTAGGGGGAAAATCAAAACCTGTTATTAAATATGCAATGTCCTATACCTGTGTACCATACATCAACTCATGCCTGACCTTTACTTCGAACCTATTTACTTCGTCGCACGGTTGCGTAACACCCTCTTGCCCATCCTGGCTGCACCTTCAAGCTGACCTGTACCGATTCTGCCCTGATCACGACCCGACTCTTCAGAAGATCTTCAACCCATCCTGATCTTCAACAAACGACCTTGAAACCGCTTGAGACCTGCTCTTCAGCACTTGTTCACTTCATATATAGTCCGACCAAACCGAGAACTTACTCGCCCTTGCATATCAACGCTGATCAGAGGCTGATCGGCCCTGATCACGATCAACATAGTGATCGACCAAGTGATCAGGTGGTGATCAGGCTGATCAGCCCTTGATCACCTCGGGAACGCTCTGGGTCATCATCATCACGACTCAATTCATCTTCCAAACCACACTTCCGATCTTTATACCTCGTCAGGACAACCATCCAACACCAATCTCGGCTGATCAGGCCTTGCCACGTCATCTTCGGACCAACCAAAGGTTCACATCACTCATACAACCTGTCAATCCACATGCCCGATCTTCATTCCTCATTTGATCTTCATTCTTCGGGCATGACAGGCCGATCAGGCCGTAACTTCGTATCATAGCCAGCTTCAACCACTATACCATTCAGAGATCGGCTGGTCACCTGCCCTTGGTATGTCATGTCAACAGTCACTATTTCTTATTACATCCACGGGAACTCCACTTAGTGACTGTAATAACGATCGTGATCGTGATCTCCATCATTCCGCCAGTGCCTGGGACTGGGCTTAGCGACCATACTTGGCTGATTCTTCCACGTCGTAAATATTCGTTGGCCACCACCTTTTCTTCTTAATCGTGATCGACCTTTTCCCACCCACCAACCGTCATATGTTGATGGGTGTTCTATCGTCACCAATCAACGACCATGTGTGGTCCACATCGGTCCCAATATTTTCCG
>MIQA02024178.1:0-34053 GCA_001887855.2 Sclerospora graminicola
CGTGATTGCTGGAAGAGAATCACATGTGGAAAATGTGATCGTAAAGGTCACCCCTCGGATCATTGTTTTTTCGTGTGTAAAACTTGTGGGAAGATTCACGATGCCGGTGCTTGCCCAATTGAAGAGTTTTTCAATTTAATGCGCGAGTGGTATGCGCCGACAAAACATGCTGACATGCTCCCACCAGATGTCGAAAAAATGTTAAACTAGATCGCTCGTCAGGTTAGAATCTTGTTCGAGCCGAGCGGTCTACGTTCAGCATATATGCATATGTCGGTAGCAGAAATAAGTTTGAGGAAAAGGAGATAACCGACAATACATGTTCTGTCCGATTCACAGTCTCAGAGTGGATGAATATTCCCGTTGGGACGTGATCATGGAGTTGGATCTACTGCCCGGCGAATCCCGAGGATACTGGAAGTATCACTATCCCGACAAGTGGTTTAAGCAAACAAAAGCTAATAGGAAGATTAACAACGAAACAACCACTATTATATATGACCCTGGAGAAGAAGTTCCGATCGTTGATTCCGCCTTTGCTCGTAAGGTGGAATGTCGTATAGACAGTACCCAGAGGCAAGAATGTGTTGGATCGGCGAAAGTTCGTATATGACTGAAGGGCGATCACATGTCAAAATCACTCTGGCAGGCTCCCTTGTCTATTATTTCAACGCTTGGGTTGGCCGATTAGCCGGTCAAAACGCGATATTGGGAATGAATTTCATGGTGCCAGCCGGTATACGGCTCGACCTGTCTCATGGAACCCTGACTCTTCCGGATGAGGTGCAAATACAGTTATCCGGCCAACGTCCTATATATGGTACCCATATGGGAATGCTCAAAATGAGTCAGTATGAAAACATCGAGGTAGCTCGATCAGTCGACGTGATGATTCGGCCGAGTGATCGACAGCAGGAATTGTGGCTAACCCGTGGTGAACGATGGGTACCAACGTTCGTAAAGGGCGTCGGCAGATCAAGTTACATCAGGATTACAAACATATCTGATCAGTCGCTAATCGTTCACAAAGATATGATCCTAGGGATGTGGTTACCTCAAGGGAAAGTACCTCTGCAGATTGGGTATGTCTCAGTGGGATCACGAAGATATATTGAATGGCAAAGTCTGACTTATCAACCTGATCAGTGGGGGAGATCTGGTAGACGAAGACACCTCACCTTTGGTTGAGAAGCCGAAAAATGCAATTCCGACCTAGTTATTGACCAGAGGATCGTCGGTGGAAGTGACAGGTGAAAGCCAGATCAAAAAAGGACCACGTATTTTGGGCGTTATTGGATCCACCCCACCGAAAACCACAGACCCCCAAAAAAATGATGGTGGATAAGCTAGGAGCCGATTCTGAAACAAAAAGGAGAATGAACTTGCCGAAGTCGTTACCGACGAAGGTGAACCCAAAGTAGATCAACAGTCGGATGACCGCTAGGGGGCGACCCAAGCTAATACCAAATCGAAGGAAAAGATCAGGTGGATGAACAAGTGTGTATACATAAAGGTGGTGATAAATACATTGAAGATATTGAGAAACAGATGGCAGTTTTGCAGAAGTATCACCCAATATACCAGAGGTCATCCTGAAGGATCTACAGGTCGGTGATCCCGAAGTACACACTCCCGAGCAGATCGATCAACTAAAGAAGATCATCTGGAAAAGGCGTCATTTATTGATTGGGAAGGGTAATGCCCTACCCCCAGCTGCTTATGGAGCTGTTTCTGATATAGACGTTGGAAATGCGAGACCGATTGCTTAACGTTGTCGCAAAGTCGCGCCACAATACCGGGAAAAGTTATCCGATTTGATCAAGGCCTTGTTTAGTACAAAAATCATCTGAACTTCAACATCGCAGTGGGCATCGCCGAATGTGATTGTGATAAAAAATAATGGGGTTGATATTCGACTTTGTATCGATTATAGAATGGTGATTTGCCTCACGAAGTTGATGGTCTATCCGATGCCCCTGATCAATGATTTACTGGAAGATCTGGACAAAGTTTTATGGTTTTGTTCGCTAGACATGGCTAGTGGTTTCTGGGTGGTTTCAATGACTGATCGTGCTCGAGAGATTTCGGCTTTCGTTACACCCTTCGGCCTTTTCGAATGGAACTGGATGCCGTTCGGTTTAAAGAACGCTCCACAGATCTATCAGAGATTGAATGACAATGCTCTCTATGGATATTTCCAGATCAGTGCCGATCGAGAAGCCACCGATCTACATGACGTGTTTACGGAGGGTGAACCGAACCAAGATCAGAGACGATCAGTTTTGGGAAGGCGATCATATATAGACGACATCTTGGTTACGGCAACATCATGGGATATGCTATGTGATAAGGTCGAACGACTCCTTGACACTTGCGAACGCTGGAATTTATCGATCAGCGTAGTCAAGAGCTTCTGGGGTCAACCCAAGGTCGCTTACCTTGGCCATAATGTGTCGATTCAGGGCCTGGGAGCAAACCCGAAAGACTTGGGTGCTCTCAGTATTCTGCCTTTTCCCCGATCACTGAAGGCTATGCAGTCTTTTCTCGGATCCCTGAATTATTATAGCCGGTTTATCGAAGACTTCTCGATATATGCTGCTATATTATACGAATTGAAGGATATGGATTATCATGGACTACGAGAACATGGTCAAGTGGGAAAGTCACTGAATAAGACTAGTCGCGAAACCGAAATCAACGAATCGGATCTCAAGACTAGATCGCTGATCGTTCGAACTGTGCCAGGGTCAGAAGGTCATATGGAACGAGCTATGGTAGCCTTCAGTATGCTGAAGGCGAAGATGATTTCGACCCCGATACTGAAGCATTTCGATCCAGAGAAGATTCCCGTGGTGATTCTATACGCCAGTAAATGGGTAATATCGGCCGCACTGATCCAAGATCACGACGGAATATATTGCCCAGTTATGTTTACAAGCCGAACATTAAAACCGAACGAAGTCAACTACGGTATTGTGGATAAAGAAGTGCTGGCATTATTACGCATATTGGATGTCTGTTACTCTATGCTGGTGACTAGATCGATCAATGTATTGTCTAGGCGATCTAGTCTGGCTTGGTTATTGTCCGCGAACGGGTTAGACGGAAGACTGGGGCGATGGGCAGCGCTGTTATCTCAGTGGACCTTGGAGATCATCAAATGCACCAAGGGTGAAGAAGAAATTCTCGGTACGCTAGCAGCCAGTATCACACCCCGATCAGAAGTCGATGAAGCCCTGATCGAGGTCGCTCCTCGGAAACAACCGCGAGAATCGATCATTATACCCCCACCGGTAGTCGGCTCGGATGAAGACTTGATCGTCATAAGTTTCGATGGATCAGCGAGCGTGAAGAGAGGCGTTGGGCCGTATAGTCCGTTGTTGTGGAAATTGCCGGAATGGACTATCATATCAGCTAGTTCAGATTATACCCCGGGCATCACAGTCAATGAAGCCGAATACCGTGGTCTGCTGCTAGGTTTGGATCTCCTTCAAGAACAAAAGAGTGGAAGGGTAATCATATGTGGAGACACAAATCTGGTGATCCGGCAGATCACTGGAGAAATCGATTGCAAGGCTCCGCACTTGAAGTTGTTAAATGATCGCGTTATGAAAACCCTACGTGGATGGCCAAATCATGACCTCTTACACGAGAAACGCGACTGGAATAGGAGTGCGGATCACCTAGCCACGATGGCCATGCGTGATCAGACTGGATTGATGATTACCGATAAAGCATTGCTGGAGGAATTGGTCGAGATTAATAGGTTGACCGAGCTGTTTCATTCGGAAGATAAACGGGAGGCAGCGCAAGTCTCGATCATGACGAGGTCACGAGTCAGATCAACACCCAGCAGGCCACTTTCTCGAGAAAGTCTAACCGAAGCAATCGTGCAGGAGATGCGGATTGAAAGAATTCTCAAGGCACAAGACGAAGAAAATTGGATTGTTGATCTGAAAGCTTTTCTGAATGGAGACTTGGAAAAAAATTATTTGAGCGAGAATGAGGCAAAGAATTGTGTTAAGATCTCTTCCAGTTACGAGATTGATAAAAACGATTTATTGTTCTATTATTCTCAAGCTGATCAGGCTGACGCAGACCTGGACCGATCAGCGAGACTGGTGATTCCGGAGACCTTGCAAGCAGATATCTTGCATCAATATCACGTCAGTTTAGAGGGCGGTCACCAGGGTGTGGGTCGGACGTACCACAGGATTTGCAAACACTTTCACTGGAGAGGTCTATATCGAAGTGTCCAAAAGTTTGTCGGAACGTGTACAGATTGCGAAACCGGGAAGGGTATGCCGATTATTCGGGGTAGATCACCCGGGAGCATCCATTGCGACTTACCCTTTCCAAGTGATAGCGATGGATAACATACCTTCCTTGCCGAAATCGTTCAAAGGCAATACGGAACTGCTGATCTGGACTGAGGATTGGTGATCGCGAAAGCGGGAACTACCCGAACATCCCAACAAGTCGCCTGCAGTTATGAGGAATGTGTCTTTAGGCGGTTTGGAGCAAGTGAGGTGATCAGGCACGATCGGGAACCAGGTTTCATGGCTGAAGTTTTTCTATCATTTAATCAGATGCTTGGTCAGAAACAAAGCGCGACCATGGCCTACCGTCCGCAGGCGAACGGCAAGGCCGAGCGTATGGTGCAGACGCTAACCAGAGCTATTAAGATGTATGTCGCGGATTCCGCTCAACAAGATTGGGATGAGTATGCAGAGAGACTGGTGTTTGCGTTGAATTCTTCTTTCGATCGGATCAGGGGAGATACTCCGTTTTACTTGGCGTATGGTTGGGACCCCCGATCTACTATCGAGTCGGTGATTCCCGTCGGATGTACCCGAGGTCGAGATCGCGAAGCTCGTCGATGGCGTATGGGACTCCAGCGCCATTACCAGCATGCGCGGGAACAAGTGAATGAACGACTGCGGAGGGCGATCCTAGAGAGAGCTGATCGGAATAACGATCAAGCCGATTCGCATAATATTGAACCGGGATCAAGGGTCTGGCTTTACTCGGATCGTGTGAAAGAAGGATACGCCCGGAAGTTAGCGCATCTGTGGCATGGACCATTCCGTGTGTCTGAATTGATCGGCGACCATGCCGCCCGGTTAATCACTGCGGTACTGATTACGGAGTTTTCCCGATCGTTCACTTGTCGAAGCTGAAACTGGTCCGGGAATATCCTGATCGCCCAAAAACCAGGTTGTCATCCGATGATCAGCCAAGATTTGATTTCGACGAGGCTCTCTTGCCCGAAGATAGTTGGGAAAGAACGTTGGATCGAAATGAATTTGAAGTTGAGAAGATTCTGGATATCCGATCAGGCAAAAGGACCCGATTTGGTCGAACCCATCGTGATTACTTGGTTCAGTGGAAAGGTTATGACGACCCAGCATGGGTGGATGAACGGGACCTCAATTGTGGAGCTTTGCTAAGGGAGTTTGAACGCGATCGGGTGAGACGAAACCGATTTGGAGTTATGCAAACTCACGAAGAAGGTGGTCAGGAGTCACAATAGTCTGATTTGACACATCTCGATGGATCACCCAATGATAATGGTCCAGCTAGGTCGAGACCAAGTAAAAAAAGCTGCTTCGGAGTCAACGGACATGCATATATATACATTGACGATTACATTCACGTACATATGAACAATTGGAGACACAAGATGAAGACAACACTGTGAATCTGGATAGGGAGTTTTGGATATAGAACATAAGAATCATCAGAAGCTATCGCGATATATTAACAGTTAAGAAAATGAAATGAAACTGGTTATCACGATACTACGGGCCATACTTCACGCGTAGACGGGAGATCTGGAGCGCCGGATGATCCATGGGGCTTAGGCGGTATTGGTTTCGCCAAGGACTTGACGATCGACAAAGTCCAAAGCATCTTGCAACGTGCCAATCGGAGTCGGGTGTCCATGACCAGGATACATTCCCCGCCGTCAGCCGTAACACCTGGTGATTCCACCCGGCGAATAGGCAGATGCAGCACGGCGGGGAACAGGAAGACGTCCAAGTCGCACTCACCGATCTGGATCCCATCCACTACCTAATCACAGATCGCGGCCCAAGAAGCCCAAGCTTTGCTACGGCGACGCTTGCGAGCATGGAAGTACGACTCAAGCCAAGCATCCTTGAACATAGTCGGAGTGATTGGGAAGTGATGGGTGGCCTCCCATATCGCCTGCCAGGTCCCGGCAATGAAATCCAGACGTCCCTTCAGAACGCTGAACCAGGGGCGATCAGGAAAGTCCAACCCGGGCATAGGCTTCGCGGGAACCTCCCAAGGATTTGACTTGATCAAGAGCTCGTTGGTCCTAGGTTTCAGCAGTTGAGGTTGCCAGCTTCTTCCTTGGGCGCCGACGACCTGATCGGAAAAATCCACCTTGGTGGACGGGACCAACAGCGAGGAACGATTTTTCTCCTTACCAAAAGAACTACAGGCGTTAGGTCCCACAGCTGATCAGCACTCCAGGGTTGTCGGGTCGCCAGCAGGGCCTTCGACGGTCGACCTTGCAGAACGACATACAGGTCCATAAATTTCTTCTTCGGATCATAGCAGTAGTCGTCTTGATGAATCGGTGATTTGTCCGCTGGGATGAAGACGCCAGTGAAGTCGGCCGGTCTAGCAGTCGCCGTCGTACCGTCGGCCGGAGGAGCACTAGAAGCAGCCGGAACCGGTCGCTTGTCTTCCAAATCGTCCTCTTCATCGCCGTCTGAGTCAAGCAAAGCGATGGCCTGGGTCAGCGAGGCTGAGCCCGACGAGGGCGTCACCGAAACTCGACGATCAGCGCTACGTGATTTGGCCAGATGTTCGCGTTCGTTCGTCCAAATCTGTCGACTCGTCATCAGAGTCAGCGATGAGGCGAGAGCGCTTAGCTGGAACCGTCTCCTTTTTGATTGGCTTGCCCGTTTGCGCTTCACCGAACCCAAGATCGACGAGACCGGTCTCGAAGCTGGTGGCGGACTGGACGGTGTGGACTCAGAAGCCGCTGCTTCACTGGTTGATCAGTATCCACGTTAATCGGCGGAGAAGAAGCGACGGAGAATGTGGGCGATGGCGGGCAGGACCCAAGAGACTTCCGAGATTTGCGTGGGCTCCCCGAGCCCACGCAAAGCCGTCCGAAGCGACCCCGAATCAGCGTTTGGGTCAGTCCACCGGCCCATTTTCTGGTGGGTGATCTTCTTCAAGTCGTCGTGGCGTTGGATCCAAGCGCGCTCATCAAGATCCAGGGTTTCAAGCTTACCCCGAGCGAGATTAAGCTCGCTCCGGTGATCGTCACCTTCCTTCTGGTTTTCGCTCAACCGTTGCTGGATGCTGGCACGGCCGATGCGCGAATCAGAAAGTTGCTTCACCAAGAGCTGGACCTGTTCGTCCGTATGACGCATCTCGACCTCCAAACGCTCCACTTCCTCGGCGGTGCGAATTTCGTAACTGATCATGGTCGCGACGGTGGTCATCGAGCAGTTGCAAATGACCCACCACCTCGACCATCGAATGCTTCATAGCCTCGATGCGCTCATCTGAAAGCAAGGATAGAAAAGTTATATACATATTGTGGAAGACGCATATGGGTTGGACATACCTTGATCACGGACGGTGATAGAAAGCGAGCGGATCATCGACTGCAGGGAAGCAACAGTATCGAAAGGTTTAGCTGAGACGCGCAAGGCAGCAAGATCAGTGGACAACTGATCTCGCTCGACTGTTAAACCTTGGACGCGGTTCGTCATGTCCAGCAAATCATGGTCAAGCCTGTCGCGATCCAGTCGCAAGTTCGATAGTTGGTGTGCCAGGTCGGTAGAATCGCGTTCCAGACGATCTATGATGACCCGACGATTAAACAACTCGGCACGGAGTGTCCGGTTAGCCTCGCACAGGGAAATTAATTCAAGAATTGTGCTCTGGAGCCCCACTCACAGTCGGCTAGTCTCTATGGACCCTAGCGTGAGCGGGCCCGTCCCCTCCACCAGACGAGCCAGTTGCTCCAAATAACCGACGGGGCGGCTTGGAGAGGGATGAGCAGGGAAACGTAGAGGCGGGCGATAAGAAGTCAGGGGTTGTCGTCGGAGAGATGATGATCGTAGAGGCGGTGGTCGAGATCGGAGAAGTCGCAGGACTGGTCGAACTTGGCTCCAGAGGCGAGACGCTGGTTGGAGAGGCAGCCGAGGAGGCAGAGAAGGAAAGAGGAGGCCGATTCGAATCGGACATGGCTGGCAGATGAGTGGAAGATTCGGAAATGGATGAGTCGAGCTGCAGTCGTTGCGCGGCTGCAGTTTGGCTCAGGGGCGGCTGTGGTGACACAAAGTTGAGAATAAGGTGGACCACAGAGGCCCGTTGATTGGTGACCATGGGAACACCCATCAAGATAGGACAGTTGATGGGTGGGACAGGCTGATTTCATATACGATGAAAGGCGGTTGACAACCGCTTTTGTAGTGTGAAGGGATAAGCCAAATACCGTTATCGCGCCTGGTCCCGGATATTAATGGAATGACGAATGTCACGGTCCGATCGGGATATTGGATGTTAAGTGGGGTTCACGTGGACGTGCACGACTAGATCAACTGAGACAGACTGGAAATACGGCATCAATGGCGAAGTGATAAATCAGGAACAGCAGAATCCAGTTGTCGGAATGAGTCGTGGAGGGTACAGGTGTTGAAGTCGAATGTGATATGGAAATCTCGGCCTGATCGGCCGAGTCACTTAACTCCGCCCTAGAATGTGAAGATCGGGTACAGGACAAAGCCGGATATATAGAGTGGTGAGCTGCACGAGCCTTACTAAGCTGGGGCAAGCGGTGAGAGTTGATGGATCCATCCAGAATTAACGCAAGAAGGTCTGATCAGGTCCAATTTCACGAGAAGTGCCGAGTCGGTGCGACCTTTGCAGCCCAACGTGCAATGAAGGTCAAGTATATGGCCGAGTGAACTGGCAAAGTCGATGTGGTGATGACCCCGAGGTGTTTCGAGGTGATCTGGGGCTGATCGCTCTGATCACTGCCCCGATCACTATGCCGATCGCTGTGCTGATCATGATCTGAACCGATCGGCACCTAACCGGTTCCCAGGTGTGAAGAGAGACGGAGTTTTCAGTTAAGCCGGGTTTGATATGGGGCGGGCAGTGTCTGGGAGGCAGATCTCGAGCTGGTTCCAGGGTGTTTATTGAGGGATCAGGATGTTTGAAGATCGCCATAGAGTTTGACCATAATCAGTCCAGAAGTGGTACGGATCAGTTTGAAGGTGCAACAAAGATGGACAAGGTGGTACTAGCGCAAGCGTGCGACGAAACAAACAGGATCGAAGTATGAGGTAGGTCACATGAGTTGGTGTATGGTACACTAGGTATAGGACATTGCATATATAATAACAGGATTGAATTTACCCCGTAAGCAAAGAGTCGCTCCGCCACGCGTCGCGGTCATTGGGAGCACAGGGTTAACTAGGCCCCTGTAGCTCAACTTAACTCCCGGTTAAGACGCGCTTAGACGCATTTTGGCTTACCGGAAGACCCCCGACGGGTTTTGTTTAGGTTTTCAAACCTCACCCCCTCACGCGCACGTGTTTGGAACACGTTTATTATTGGAAAGGCTTTGTGGAGATAACGTTTGTGGATTACTGTGGAAGATCGTGGTTTTATCGTGGTTTTCGTGGTTTCTCGTTATCTCTCGTTTTTATGACTGGCTTGATCGTACGAAGTTTCCCGATGAGTGCCTTAGATACTTCAACTAAGTATCGACCCTGACTCGTTCTCCGGTGAAGATTTCCTCCAGAGGACACCCCCGTCTCGAGAAGGTCATCCCCTCCGACCTGATCCAGATCATCCTTTTTATCAAAGAGTCCACCTGATAAATGGGTACACAAGGTGAGATGAAGTTAAGCATGAATTCTATCGTACATGACGACCGGTCGGATGACCGGGAGGATCGGATCAGTCATCATAGTGATGATTTATCCGATCTTGATGGCGATCAGGATCAACGGAGTACCCCCTCCGATAGTTGGTCGTCCGGGCTAGTGGGTATCCGGATTCCGCCCAAGACTTCCGTCATGGATTTGGAAATCGGCTCCACCACAATGGTGCGCGTGCCTGGATCACTGGTGACTCAGGATATCACCGTGATTCCTTTGATGATGAAAAAGATGTGAAAATCAAAGTGGAAGAAACTTTTTCGGGTGTATTGGAGGAAGGCGTATCGCCTCCGATGCTGTCCAAACCGAAACGAAGCTATGGTCGACCTGATCCGGTGGAGTTCCAGGTCGAAATTAAAGATGAAACAACTCCCCACAAGGCCCCGATCGGGGCCGATATGGGTTATAGTAAAATTAACTATAATCTGGGAAAGGATCGAGGTGCTGACCTCGATCCTATGCATAAGAAGAAAATGGAAAAAGAGAAAAAAGACATGGGGGCGGATCAATATGATCCACCTAAAAAATATGTGAAACCAAAACCCCAGATCTTCGAAGAAGATGAAGAGAAGACCGAACCAGCTGAAAAGACCACGGTTCAGGATGTAGAACAGTTGTTTTACCTTCCACAAGTTCCTAGCTACCAACCGAGTGATGAAGATCATAAAACCCAAGATCATCGGGAAGCTTGAAGGTAGAGCGACTAGGCCAGTTATCACAGGTAGCCAACTCGACCTAATCAGAAATCTCCTCGTACAGATCGACGAAGTTGGTTTCACTAATGGTGCGTTTGTCGCGAATATGCTGTTCGATCTAGACCAAGGGACGATCAGAGAAGCTATGACAACGCTGTATGATCACCTGCCTCGCTACTCGGGACCCGTGGTCTAGTCGCCGTCGCTGACCCCCACACCGATCGCAGTTGGTTGAATATCCTATGGATATTGAGTCAATATATCAATCGTCATCACAGTCTGAGCGGACTCTACCGACTCCTCGGTTGGAGTAACACGTATGACGTTGAGCCCGAAAGGCATCAAACAGATTGACCCCAAAATCGAGTCGCCGAACAGGAAAAGGAAGCCCGAACCTGGTCGAGTCGGATCAGACGACAGTTTTGAAGATGCTCAAGAAGTCGCACAAAAAAATCCGACTCCCAATAATAATTTACCCTACCGGCATACCAGAAGTTCAGGAGCAAATGTTGACTATGTTCGCGACTATGATGAATCGCTTCGTGGGTGAACAATACGGATTACCTCAGTGAATACCTGGGCAAGGACAACCATGGCAATCCATTCCAAACATGAACCAATCCACTGTTAAAACAGTCAAGAACCTTTAGATGTGGATATGGAATCAGTTCGATCAGCCGGAATTGTTCAATCGATATGCCAGGCCGGTCATCAAGATCGACTCCATAAATCACCTCCAAGTAGTGATGTGGATATGGAAACAGATGGAGGGATCAGTCAACACTTTGGTCCGGATGATTAGGATATGGAGATGCCTCGTAGGGAAAATATGGCCTCGGCGCAGGCATTTGATTGTGACTCTGGAACAATCACTCGATTCCGGATGTCGGCGATCTCTGAATTAAAAGATTTCACTGGAAAGGATATGGATGATGATCGGACGAGAGCCTGGTTGAGTCGGACTAATTCAGCCTTCTTGAGAGATAAGACACCGGAAGGTGAAAGATGTCTGATTTTCGCTGATCTGATGGAGGGCCCGGCCAAGAACTGGCTAAAACAGCTGAGCCGAGAAGTACGTTTGAAGTGGTCTCAATTGTGTGAAGAATTCGAGAAGCGATATTGCAACTCAGGGGTGTCTGTTGTGAAACAGTACTACCATTACTACCATATGAAGAAATCTGATGAAACACCGATTGAATAATTACACCGGTTGAATGTTGCTGGTCTGCGCGCGAAAATACCGATCAAGGATCCACGACACGCGAACATGTCGAACACTTTATCGGCACTTTGGACAATCGTGACTTGGCTGATCAGTTAACCCTGCTCCGTGTAAGCAATGCGGAAGAATTGGAACTAACCCTGAGAAGGCTACAAGGAGCCAAAAGTCGACAACCCAAGGTCGAGATAGGATCGAGCCGGTACCAGTCGAAACCACACCTAGACCAGGGCAAGATACCAGCGGCTCGGCCAACCAGGGCGATCCGGATGATTACGAAGGAATCGGACAGTTCCAGTTCGGAAGAAGAAAGTGGCCAATCAAGTTTAGGCTCAGACAAGGAGCAGTATCGTCATATCTTCACGACAGAACCAGTATTCCGTCCGAGATCATCGATTAATGGCATTGATGGACGAAAATCCGGTGGGGCCCAACCTGATCAGGACCGACCTCGCAAGAAATGTGTACACTGTGGGTCGACTAAGCATGGATACCGTGATTGCTGGAAGAGAATCACATGTGGAAAATGTGATCGTAAAGGTCACCCCTCGGATCATTGTTTTTTCGTGTGTAAAACTTGTAGGAAGATTCACGATGCCGGTGCTTGCCCGATTGAAGAGTTTTTCAATCAGATGCGCAGGTGGTATGTGCCGACTAAAGATGCTGGCATTGATGCTGTACATCAGGTTTGTCTCGGTTGATCTAGTCTTGCACATCCATGTGAACTCCACCCAGCATCCAGTATCCCGATCGGACCGTGACATTCGCTAGTCCGTTAATATCCGGGACCAGGCGTAATAACGGTATCTTCTTATTCCTTCACACTTACAACAGCCCGTTGTCAACCACCTTTCATGGTGTACGGAATCAGCCTGTCCCACCCATCAAACGGTCCCATCTTGATGGGAGTTCCCATCGCCGCCAATCAACGGGTAGGTATGGTCCACCTTATTCTTAACTTTTTGTTGGATCGCTTCACCACAGTAGCAAATTAGATTTCACGTCCACTCCATTTATCCGTCTTGGTCCTACCTGTTGCCACTTGATCCCAATCCAATCCTTGGAATAGTGAGATGGTCCAAGTCCCTGCCGTTGCCTATCTCCTCCCCTATGGCCACCCTTGGAGAACATAGTATAAGTACCTGATCAACTTTGCTCTTGTATGTCCGCCATTTTGTTGTCCAACATCCTTCCATTTAAACTCTATTTCACTTGTTCTCCGTATGTGTAAGTCTTGTGTTGTCATGACTGGTATGCTTGAGAACGCACGAACGCGTCGGAAAAATCGTTCAAGGGTTCCATTTAGCAGTTCCTCCACATCGTGTTCTGCATCAGTAGCTTGAAATTTCTGCGCTGTCTAGGTATTTTTAAATGCGGAACCACCAAGCATAGATTATTTTAAACAATATTTTTAAACAATCTATTGTTGGTGGTTCCGTAGCACATGTAGGCACCAGGGATGCGAGTTATCTTACATGTAAGATAACACTTGTTATTTAACGTGTTATTTAATAGTGTAAGTTATGAAAGAGGGTGTAAGATAATGTAAGATATCATAAAATATTACTACCGTCAAGGGCGTAAGAATTGGCATACCGCTCCCTGAATAAGTGTATGAAGCGGCAAAATGATGCATCCTTTTCTAGCCGTCCAAATGTATCATTAGGGCTCTTGATCAAAAGTCACCGATGAATCGGAGCGCTGACGGTTCAGAACCTCAGTCAAATTTGAGGCGAGCGATCCAGAATGAGATGGATGTACTTGTGTTAGTAATAGAACGAGCAACGACTGGATTTGGCGATCTCCTCGCAGTTTGAGACAGAAAATTGATGACAAAAAATTGAAATTTATTACGAAAGGTGGATCATTCCATCGTTTGAAATGTTTATTCACAATTGTGATCCCCAGCGAGCTTAGGACGAACAGCAGCTTGCCAAACTCTTGATGCACGTAAATATTAGGCAGTAGCAGAAACGCTCTACAATAAATTGCATTGTCGTATCATTCTTAGATATTTAAAAGTATCATTCCAAAAAGATGAGAGGTTTATAGTATAGTACTGTAAAACCTGTATTAGAACCTCACTGGGTTATCACTATATCCCACCCAAACATGGGGTTATATTCGAGGGGGGGGTCTATTTGAAAAAAAAGGAAGGTGCGTTCACGTGCGTTTAATGAATACGGTAGGTACCTACCGTAATTAAAACGAAACTCACACAGAGAAAATCTACAACGATAGCAGGGGATGACTTACCAAACGAAGCATCTATACTAGCTCACCGTGAATGCTTCTGCATGCGCCTATCTGACGGCATGTGTCGGTGCACAAGCGGAGATTTTAGATCCCCCAACGAGACCATTGAAGGCGAGACCTGTGGTACGAAATGCTGATCGTTTTAAGGGAACATTGAGCAACCAGAGAGTTGCATTTAAACCTACAAGATGGAACGTCAGAAAAGTCCGAAGATGTTGATGAGGTCCACATCAGTGATCAAAGAAACGACGTTGAACAGACGGCGCGAATACCTATTCACCCACACTGATGACGATGACTTCGTAATTTAGCGAATGCAAGAGCTACTAATGGTAAATCTGACGCATTGGTAGTGAAAAGATGGAGGAAAGCAGAAAAGATGCTGAGCGAAGTTTTTGATCAGGTTGAAATGAAGAATACGTGCATGGAACTTTTCGAAAATCACTTGCTGGATATCTTGGTCGCATATTCATGTTAAGAAGCAGACCAAATAACTACATGCTGGTATTGTTACCAGAACTAGTGCGAAACTATGGCGAAGAAGAGTTTGCAAGGCTGGTTGCTACAGCAAAACACAATCACCAATCGCTGAAACCATGGAGAGAGAGCTGTTTGTGAGATGTTAAATAGACAAAAAAAGTATACATGACGTCGTTTTGCTCCTAGGACTTGACAAGCTACAACTGCTTCATCTATTGAATGATCCAAAGTTAAACATGTGGTTCGCTTACGCGCAATTCCAGTAAAAGAATCCGTTCAATTAGATGCTTTCGGCGATGGAAACAAAATTGATCGAGTTAAAGAGATTAAACGACATACTTGCTGCGGCAAAGGAGCGCGGAGGTAACGCTGAAATATTGAGGAAATTGCAGTTTGAACTGTGGAAGCATGGTGGGGTCGACGTATTTGTATTTCTGAAATTTGACGGAGATAAGGTGCTCGAAAATCCCGCTTGGAGTACGTGGGTATCCTATCTCAAGTACCTGGGGGGGGTAACCATGTTGAGTTAATGTTGTCAAAGTTTAAGAACTTTAGTGATGAAAACCTGGAATAAATAAATTACCAGTGCCAAAGCCAGGGGCACAATTAAGTTTACACAAGACTTGAAAGAACTTCTTTTCCGAGAGACGCATGGAGAAGGCTTTCTCCATTTGGAATAATAAGGGGACATAATTGACAGAAATATGTGAAAGTTGGGAAACCCCAGATGTTTGCAAGTTGAGAAGCATATTGGATCAAAGCGCATGTCGATTAAATTTGCGAGAAGAGCCTCACAGAATAAAAACACAACTACATGTACAGTTCAAAATGTGAAGTTTGCAGAGAGAATTAACAGTTGATCCCTGTGTCATATAAGACATCAGCGGATCTGGCCGGGCGCGTCCGTGAAAAATATACAGAAGCAATTGACACAACTACACCAAAGTACGAAGGCTTGGTACGTTCAGCACTATTTCACACTGATTACGTTTTTTATGCTGCGCTTCGCAGTCATGCGCTTCTAAAGTATCAAATCCCCGCGCGCAAAGTCGAGCTCGTACTCGTCGTCATCGTTGATATCCATGTCTCTGTCGTCTTCTTGAACCATCCGAAGCTGCGTGAGCGAGTCGGAAACGTCTCTCCCATATACGAGACGCTGGAAATGGAGATCGTACCCTTCATGACGCCATAGTGCCAAGTCCACATTTTCTAAAGAAAACCGCTGTGGAAGCTGCGGAGGACCAACGGTTCGTCGATCTAGGACCACGTGGCCTTGATCCAGCCAACGACCGTGGAAAGCGAGGGAGGGCGCACATTGCCGTCGGTCGTGAATGAGTGGGCCATTTTCTTTCCAGTCATCGATAGCGCCGCTTAGACTATTCTTCAGTGCGTACGCTTCTTCTCCTTTTGTTCCGGGAATGGCAACAATTTGCCACCCAATTCATGCTTCAAATTGTAGATATCGCGCTGATGTGCACTTCAAGATCTACTCGATGTGGCTTACCTCGTAGTATGGCTTGCTCCTCAACGATATAAGCTTGATAATTTACTGACTGTACCATTATATTAATTGAAACTGATTTGTTCACTAAATTTGTTTCTGAACGAAGAGTGCTATATGGACCTCCTCGTGCAGGAAATTACTGGCAATTAGGTACAGCTTGGGGGATAGCTTTTTAATAGTGACCGCCTGGTATTTAGCCTTGTAAGTGGCGGCTTTTTCCTTATCGTTGCAGCTGGTCGCTATCATCTGTGCGTGATTTCACTCTACTTTGTTTAATGTAGCTCACTAATGATATTGCTTTTTATTGTATTGCTGGGCCTTTGTGACTAGCTATGGATTCAATGTCTGTATGAAGCCTACCTTTACCATTTCGCGCGAACGTATAATCGGCACAACATTCGGTATACTTCAATGATCTCTATCTCCGATACAACTCCTATCAGGGTTTAGAGTTGGTCTCCTTGCCTTTTTACCTCAGGTGACCTCCATCATTGGAATATCCCTCGTTTACGGTCGTGATCTACCTTTCACTATATTTGCTCTAACCATGATCTTCATTATATTCAACAAAGTGTGCACGGCGCAGGTCAAAAAGTAGCTCGTCGAGTTTGATGTTGACTGACTGACAGTATTTCTTATGGTACACTGCGGTTTTACCTCTTATATTCCCGCTATCGAGCGTGAAACTCAAGTCGAAGGGTATCGTAATGATTGCTGCGTGGCTGGGAAGTGACGTATGACAGTCTCTTACTTTTATTCTTTTTCTTGTGTGCCAAAATTCTAATGTTGGCCCTTGTGTCAACTCAGCTACACTGGCTATATTGGGCGTATCATTTAAAAATGAAAGACACTAACATGTTCTTCTGCTCTGGGTTGCTGGCTTTATCTTCCCTTTGATCGCACGACCTTATCGCTACACACCTACTGTAAAACCTGTATTAGAATCCTATCCCTCGATTTGAACACCATTTGAACAGAATCCCAGGTCCACCTGGGGTTAATTCTACAACCACATCCCTCAAATAAAACCCCACCCAGTTTAACAGTACGGTGTATAAAATAAACTATCGGTTTAATTAATAAAAGTAAATTAGGGCAAATTCTAGAACTCTCTGAACACTTTAGGGTTCAAACAACAGCTTGCTGTGATTTGGAAACAGCGGCAACGTGTGCTCTATTATTTACATATTGAGCATGGGACAACAACGCTACAGTATCGAGCAGAAAAGAAAGATTGCAACGGAAGCAAAGAAGGCTACGGTCCAATCCGTGGTCATCAAGTGCAGCATTGATCGTCGATGCATCCGCGACTGGGTCGCACACGACAACGCCGGTTCCTTCGAGGAGGAATCGCCGAGCAGCTATCGCCTTGGTGGAGGAGGCCGTCGTGTCGCGTGTGAGGAGCTCGACTCCCTCTTCATCGCCGAGGTCCGCGAAGCTCGCCGTTAACACCGTCGTGCCACCGCCGGCGGGTTGTCGAGATAGCGGCAAAGATCATCCGTACATTGGTCAAGAAGCAGCCCGACCTTACTCTCTCGACCGGCTGGATCGAGTGCTTTCTTCGCCGACACAACCTAGTCCTGCGCAAGACAACCAACAAGTCTAAGCTGAGCGCTGACGTCATCGCTACACGTGGCGCCCTCTTCATCTCGCACCTGCGCAAACTTGTCTGCGACTACAAGATTGAGGCAAAGAACTCCATCAACGTGGACGAGACGGCGGTATTTTCCGAGCGCGACAAGGACACAACGATGGAAGTGCGTGGTGCCACAGACGTACCTGTCAGGTCATTCGGATTCAAGAAGATTCGCTTGACTGCCGTATTTGCTATCCGTGGCGACGGTACCAAGTTGAAGCCGTGTGTCTTGGAAAAGGGAAAAAGCACGAAGATAACGAGCGAGCAAGGCATACCTGTAATCACAAATACGAAGTCCTGGATGGATTCGGACGCGTTTGTTCGCTACATTGACTATATCTGTTCCCTTTCCCGGAGCCGAACAAGCTTTTACTGGTATTTGATTAAGCGCCTAGTCATATCAGCAAGAAGGTCAAAACACATTTACAGAGCCGCAATATTTTGTACGCTGTCATCCCCGGTGGGCTGACATCGTAGCTTGAACACGCCATAGTCGCAAGGCTGAAGCCCAAAGCTAAAAGACCAGCTGCTTTCGCATTATCAACAACAATGGCAACAATACGAGGATTGCAGTGTCTCGAGGCGGGGGAGAGTGAGTTGGGGGAGTTTTCGAGGACGACATCCGGGCATTTTGGCTTAAGTGAGTTGCCACTTGGCTTCTGAAAAGGGAATGAATGCAACGTGTCAAATCCTAAGAATGTCTGCGACATCTACGATGCATTTATTTACGCCGTTCTTGAAATGCATTATTTTGGCCGCTTCATACATTTATTTAGGGAGCGGTATACAACTTATTGCACCCTTGACGGTTCCAGTAATAAAGGGTATACTAGTAAATGTATACTAATTTACTAGTATATCCTTTATTAGTAAGTCTCCAACAAATGGTCAGCATCGTTAAGAAAACGCGACCAACTACCTGTAGCTATGAACCACAATAGCAACCCATTGCATGACCCGCCCGTACAACAAGCTCATTCTCCAGCCACAGTCGGCATAATTTCTCGGCGCCATCACCCGTGTCTGCAGATGGCAACGTGTCATCTTCGTACATGGCTACAGCTACTTCTTCTGCTCCGACGGCGCAACAACATATGAATCTTATGGATGAAATTGGATCCCAGATCAAATCCACTAACATTCAGGCTATCGTTGAAGTCATTCGTCAACTCAATTTGGTACTGGCCGTGGCTACCATTTCAGTGGGCGTCTTGGCGTGGATTTCCGGTCAAGTAAACACGTTCCAGAAAAGTTATTGCAAGGATTTACATCATGTATTAATAGGAGTGGACAGAAGTGCAAGAGAGAAAGAGGACTAACAGCTTGTGTTGCAAATTGTGATGAATGTTTGGTGCATAGCTACTCGTGTTTGAGCTACGTAGCGATAAGATTGATGTGGTCTTGCGCATATGACAACAAGACGCGCACGATATTTCTTGTGTTGTAAGTTAAAACATGTTGCTAGTCGCAATCGTGATATATTTACTGGCAGCATCGTGGCAATTTCTGAATGACGATTTTGGATGCCGTGCTGCTATTTTTTAATGCTTTTTTTCAATTAAATTTCACAGCATCCGGCGTTCTTGACGATGCTTCCTGTGTAACCCAAATCAATTAACTGTTTTTTTAGTCTCCAGCTACCTAGAGAATGTGTAACAGATCGAAAAACAATCTGGTATATTTAAATGTTTGTGGACGACAACTACTTAAAATACTGAAAAAGTGAAGACAATCGACTTCGAAAGCGCTGAGAACTCAAGGCTAGACAGGCGCAATTTTTATATACAGGATAGGGGCTTCAGTTCTCACAGCAATAATGATAATTATAAGAAGAAGAAGACAAACCTTGGTAGCAAGTATGAAGGGTCTAAAGACAACAATAGAAGAAAGAAGAAGACAGTGAATTGAAGCTATTGATCTTCACTATCTATCTCTTTTCCTCTTCCTCTCCTTATATCCGCCCCCGCGATCTTATGCTGCTCATTATCACTGCTGTGGGCATGGAATATACCACCTATAGAGTTAGATATTTTATTTTACCGGTAATTTCGCATCCCTGGTAGGGTACGTGCGACCTGATACAGATATCATGAACCCGGGTTAGGGTTACACAAGAAGAATGCATATTGTAGAATCAATGATGTCATTAGGGATACACAGCAGAATACGTCCGATAGAAAATGGCGTCACTATAAGGCTTCTAGAACGATAGGCTTAGGGGTAGCACAGAGTAGCGAAGTAAGGATCTAAAAGTTTCAATAATAAATATACCAAGTAAAGCTCAAGTCTCCACATCTGGTAGCACTTGTTGGTCCTCGGACCACG
This sequence comes from Sclerospora graminicola, assembly GCA_001887855.2. Taxonomy (NCBI): domain Eukaryota; phylum Oomycota; class Peronosporomycetes; order Peronosporales; family Peronosporaceae; genus Sclerospora; species Sclerospora graminicola. The sequence goes on from MIQA02024178.1 coordinate 20,057, forward strand.
GCCGTCTTCAGCACCGGCCGTTCCCGCCGTGCTTTCCGTCCTGCAGCATCGCCGTTCTCGCCGTGCTTGCCGTCCTTGTGCCTCTCAAGAGCAGTGACTAGGAGAGCCCATTCGTAAGTCCCAATCTTTTTTTAGGGCAGGGACTCCAACTCATTGGCTGTTAATCCTACGGACCATTAATACTGTCGTCGTTATCGAGATCGTAGCCTTAATTGGCTATAAATCTTCTAGTTTCGGTAATAAGTCAGTTTAGTCAACGACTTCGGCTAAAGACCCGTCACCGGCGTAAGCAACTCACGTAAGACCGGAACCGCCTGAGCCCTTATTCTAGGCAGCCTGGGTACAAAGTCGCACCTGCCCAAAGTCGAAAACGTCCTTAAAACCCGGACCAAATGTTGTCAAGTGAAGCAACCTAGATAAAAAAAGAGCCCAGATCAACCACCCATTTGTAACAATATTATTATAACTGCATTAGTTCTAGAATGACCACCCCGATGACTTCCGATCAGCATGCACAGCTGCTTCTCTCTATCGTTGCGACCATGAAAAAACAAGCGCAGCTACTCGAGGAACTTCACAAGTCCAGACAGCTATCGGAAATCAGGCTTGAGGGTCTGAAGCTTCCGACGTAGGGGGGTAGATTGGACGAATCATCCTAGGAGCAAGTGGAGCAGTAGTTAGTCGAACGTGAATTCGTTCCCGCAGACTTACAAGAGCGCCTACGCGAAAATATGAACAATCTGAGAGAGAGCGATTGCAAAGATCTCCCTGATTATGAGCAAGCTTCGACACCGAGTCACGCAAGTCCTAGTAAATGAGCGAGCAGGACCAGATCATGTACTTTCTACGTGGACTTACAGGTCGTCCCGAGAAGAGGTTCAATATCGTCGCTGTACAACACTGTCCGAAGCTATTACGGTGGCGTTGGACTTTGACCGCTCTCATCTGCAGCGACATTCCCGAGGAAACTCGCACGATAGACCGAGGTACAGGTCATATGAAAATAGTAGTCGATATCGGTCGAACAATGGTCCAGAACCAATGAACATTAGAGACGTGCCGATTCCGTCTCGCATCGAATGCTTCCGCCGAAATTTGTGCTTTAAGTGCGGTAGTCCGGATCATCGCTCTGCACAGAGCAATCAGCGACGAGCACGTAATGATAGAGGAAACAATCGTTCGGGCCGGAGTGATCAGAGGCATATAATCGTCAGCAAGTCAAGAATGTGGATATCCGTGAGGATGAACCAGAAACAATTGTTTACGATCGTGTCACGATCAATGCTGTGAAGGTCCAACAGAAGACCAAGGGAAAACTTATTAGTTTGGAGTCAAGTAGCTCTCGTTTGGACGTGTCAGCGCTGAGTTGACCACTAGTGCGTAATGGTGTCATTGAAGACAAATCCGGTAAGATTTTAATCGATTTGGGCGCGTCAACAAACCTGATCAAATCCGGTTTGGCTACAAAAGTGCTAAGGTACAAGCACGTCGTTTTGATGGAACGTGGACATCGAGTCAGCACACAAAGAGAATGGAAGATTCGTATCGAAGGTTAGAGTTCCCAAAGATGCAGCTCACGGAATGGAATCTACCGGATTCATATGACATGATATTTGGTCAACCATGGTTCACCAAGTATAACCCACAGAAAAATTGGCGTACGCAACAGATTGATGTTGCAGCAAACACGAAGTTCGAAGACGTGGACGGCCCGACCTTCCAAAAGAACCTGAAAATTTGAGCCTATGATGAGATGTATCCCTTGAAGGTGACCAACGCTGAATAATAGGAAATACCGCAGGAGTTGAAGCCAGTTCTGGGCTAGTACATGCGTATTTTTCGAGCGAAATGTCTCGAACGCGATCAGTTAACTTCAAGTTGCAAATGAAGCCTGATGCGATGCTGATCTCCCGTGCTACCTTCCATCTTTCGAAGGTTGATCAGGACGCACTGCAGCAATTTGTTGAAGAAAAACACGAAAAGGATGGATTGAAGTCTTCATGATTCTGTAATATTTGTGTACTTACAAAGAAAGATCCGGTAACCGGAATGTCAGCGAACGCGCCTAATGGCTCCGAAGCGTAAATTTGAAGATCATCATTTGATGGGTGATTGACTACCGCTATGTCAATAGCATGTCAGTCGTGGCGAAAATTCCTTTGCCATTGATCGAATAACTATTCGACCGCATGGTTGGATACAAGTATTTTTCGCTTCTTGATATTGCACAAAGATACCATCAAATGGTAGTGTTACCATCCAGTCGACCGTACACGACATTCAGAACCCAGAAAGAAACGTATCAATGATGTGTTGCACCAATGGGTTTATCAGGATTTTCTGGTGTCTGGTCACGTCTTATGCGAACGTTGTTCGATAAGCTAGGGACATTTGTTGTCGTGTATCTCGACGCCAAATGTATCTCCCCCCGTGCAATGGAGGACTACGTTAGCCACGCTCGCGCGGTATGCGAAGTGTTGCGCAAGGAGAAGCTTTACGCTCGACTCTTCAAATGTGCATTTGGTTGTAAAGAAGTCACACTCTTAGGGCATATGATTTCCGAGGATGGTCCGCGCATCGACCCGAAGAAAAACGATGCTATCGTAATGTTTATAAGCCACGACATGTCGCAAGCAGTTGCTGAGTTTTCTGGGACACGCTGGATATAACCGTCGATTCATCTGCCATTTTGCTAGAATAATGCGTCCAATTCGAAATTTTGACCAAGCAAAATACTCAATAGAACTGGGGGGCGATCAGCAGCAAGCGGTTAACGCATTGAAACTCGCATCTCGTCCAGCAATGTCTGGAGAGAATTTCAGCGAAACCACTATGCATGTTCCCGATATGTCGCACGTCGTCCATGACTGTACAGACGACTATAATCTAGACTCCAACCTTTTGGATAGGCACCTGGTTCACTCTGCTCTCAAGCAGTACCTTCCGGTACTCGACGATATGGAGTAGCGGGGGAAATTCGTCCGAAAACGACGAGTTTCATGTTGTGTGTTGTGTGTGCACTTCTCAGCTACGAAGTGCGAAAAGCAATTCAGCAGAATATCACAGAAACACATTTTTCAAACACCTTTGGAAATATCTAATGAAAATATTGGGTGTCAAACTTAGCATGACGATCGCTCATAGAGCGCAGCAAATGAACAAATAGAACGCATGACGATCGCTCATAGAGCGCAGCAAATGAACAAACAGAACGCAAAAACTTGGTTTTAGAAGACGCTTTACGCTGTCTGGTATCGTACAGTGGAGAAAATTGAGCCAAACTACTTGGTACGGTAGAGTACATTGGTGAGTGCGTCTAGTAAGCTCACCCCGTTTGAGATCGATACCGGGAGGAAAGTATCCAATCTGATGTCTCATGATACAGAGACTACGATGATCTGGATCCACAATCACCTCAACGTTCGCCTCAAAGTTTGCCAAAGATCGTCAAAATACGGTGCGTAGAGCACGATAAACCTAGAACAAGCCAGGAAAGGTAAAAGATAGATTGCGAGTCTAAAAGAACAAGCCTCACCTTTAACGTCGGTGACTTAGTTCTGCTGGATACCAAGAACCCTTCCACTCAAGACAGTTAGCTCTCACATTAAGTTCAAGAAAGCGAAGCTCACGGCCATAAAGGTTAACCGTTTGAGATAATCAAAATTATCAACCCAGATGTAGCTAAATTGAAGCTACCGCGAAATATGAAGAGACTGCACTCAGCGTTAAACGTCGACCTTCCCCTCTGAGTTTGCGGGACGACCAATTCCGAAGGCATTACCAGTTATCCTAAAGTTAGACACAGGAGAGGAGCTACACATCGTGGAAAAGTTGCTTCGTCGTCGTCTAAGCTCGTATGGCTAGTAAACCCTAAACCCTAGACATGGCCTCCCGGAGTGTGATAGTAGCGCGAGAAAGTTATCCGCCACGTTTCGCAATGGCAGCGACTAGTACAGGACATTCGAGACCGCCAACGCGAAGTCAAGTACGGGGAGATGTCAGGCCGCCGGGTACGTGCGACCTGATATATCATGTACCCGGGGTAGGGTTACACGAGACGAATGCAAATTGTATAAACAATGACGTCATTAGTGATACACAGCCACAGCATACATATTCGACAGACAATGACGTCACAGTCTGACGTCACTATAAGGCTTCTAGAACGATAGGCTTAGAGGCAGCACAGGGTAGCACTAAGAATCCAAAATTTCAGCTATACATATACCAAGCGAAGCTCAAGTCTCCACAACACCGGCCTTCTCCAGCATGTCTAAGGTAGCGCTATTGCCCTCGACGCCCCTTCTGAGTACGCTGATAGGTTGACGTAATTGACGATGATGGCGACCCTGAAGGTGGTCGGTCCTCTGAAGGTACCAGGTCTTATCCTTGAAGTATGAAAATGAATGCACAGTCGAATCTTAGGCAAAGAAAAAAATTCGGGACAGTCAACGTCTGGCTTACCTAATTGCGTAAGTGTTGACAAACGTTTGGTCCAACGTTGCGAGGAAGGAGGAAAATTACTACCAATTGTACTTCGGCTGTGCCTCGGTCATCCTGGTTGGTAACTTGATTTTCAGCAGGAAAGGGAAGTACGGACGAGGATCTGAAACGTTGCGTTGGAATTGGATGCTATGGGTTTGTTGGACACGTTAGCAAAAGAAAAGTGGAAATCATGATATCTCCACCAGTGGCACATGACCCGGAACACTCTCCTTTTTGTAATGTGTTCAGCCAACTCATATCATCTCATTGATTCGCTGTACAGTTGGTAGCAACGGCTGACACTGGTTTGGGTAAACGTTGTTAATCATTACTAAAATCTTTTATATCAGTAATTATATTAGGAGAGATATGAGCTTGGCCTCAGAGATTTGGACGCTTGAAGGGGATCTAGACGAGCTTTGAACGTTTGATGGAATTTTAGACGCAAAGCAAACGGAGACTGCATTTCTTTGATCGTTGCAGATTGGAACGTCTTGCCGCTCATGTTCGTTCGAATTGCTTTGAAAACTGAGCTGGTCATATGCAACGCCACAAAGTGTTTCGCAAACAGACGTAAGCCTCGAAAAGTAGCCCCAGAAGTTAAACTTTCACGTATGCGAGTCAACCACATTGGGGTTCAAGAATGCTTGGCATTTGCAGTAAAACAACGGTGGCATAACTTTCGACAGGACCATCTTTCCAGGAGAGTCTACAGGACTTAAAACTTCACAGTTCTCGGCTGAATTACTGCTTTGCTTTGGAGAGAGCACCGATGGTCTTGCTTGGTAAAATAATGTCAAACTCGCGCTTTTCTTGTAGCGATGAGACCCTGACGATCATTGTGTTTAGCATGATCCACAAAATGTACTGTGCACATCTGTCCTTTGCGGATTAAAGCTAGACGCTGAAAAAGTGGGCACTTCTTGCTTTTGCTTGCGGGTGATTTAGAAAGGTTGGCTGTCTGGACAAAACGAAAAGCACTGGCCAGTGTTGAAGACTCCAGTGAAACAAACGAAAGTGTCGGTTGGGCTTCGGCACACAAAGTAGATTTACCGCTTTGAAAGTGTCAATAATTCAATTGTTTGGTTGTTTCCAACGATCCAACTGTGGTAAAGCGGATTTGAAGAATGTAAATGTGAGTGGTCCACACGCTGCGCTGATTGGATGATCTCGGGCGCAGCCACTTTGGATGGGCGGGAAAGTGACAGTTGGCCACCTGGGACGAGCCGAGCCGACCCGGGAGGATGCGATCGGTAACGGGGCCAGGTGGGGAATATGTGGAGAAAGTATGGAAGTCAACGTTTTATAGATCGGATCAGGGATTATATGGTGGGAATGAACCAGTGCCCGATCGGCAATGTCGGTCGGTCGACCGTGGCAGCCAGTCAAGGTGACCATTCACGAAGGGATGAACTGACGGATCGGGTCGACTCCAGGTTCCGGAACGCCGATCGGGGCACGCCGACCGGCCTGGATTATAGTTTGATTTCGACTGTTGGATGGTACTATGGTTGAACATGGTTGTTTCGGTCGATATGAGCCGGACAAGCCAGCTGGTCTCCACGGTAGACCGACCGACATTGCCGATCGAACAGTTTAGATGTGGTGAAGTGGAATCGGAAAAACGCAAGTACAAAGGGCGCCGTTATACACCCTGTCCCAAATAAAGTGGTTCGGCCCAGTAGTATCACGACCAGACAAGAATGTCCAGATGCCGGATCAGGTTGATTTTAAAGTCGGACCGGTTAAGAAATATGTAACGGAGCAGGATTATGGATGGTTTGGTACATTAGCTATGATGGAGCATGATTATTGAAGCTGATTATTGATGATCTGAGTGGTCCAATTGACACGAGGGTAGGATTCCGGTTCAACGACTAAATGAGTCGAATCACCCTTAAGACATGGAGATCAAGCGCATAAAGAAGCTCATATGTATAAGACAGTGAGCTCCATGGGATATATCGGCCGAAAAAAAGCAAGTTGTGAATGTCAACAAGCCGGTCCTGATCGACATTAAGGGATCGGGCCGAGTCCAACCTCAAAAGAAAGACTGATATCGAGTCATTTTCTCAAGGTTAATGCATGTTGGAGGCAGAAGACGGGTCTGGACCTGCTAGGAAAGCTGATTTTTGCTGGTTTCGAGCTGGTTCGAGGTCTCGTGGTGATTCTGAGCTGGTTCCGACCTGGTCCGAAGCTGATCCAGAGCTGGTCCGAGTCGGTCACGATCAGCTTCCAGATGCTGAAATATAAGGAATCAAGTCAAGTTCGCTGTCAGACTAGCACTGGAACCGGTTGTAGAGCATCCCATGAAGCCGATTCTGAGCTTGTTTTGAGCTGATACCCAAAGATCGGGTTGGTTGAAGATCAGTCGAGAGCCAGGTCAGGATCAGTTGAAGATCGGTCCAAGGTGGTACGAACCAGGTTGAAGATAAGTTGAATTACAGTGGTATCGGGACATCTATGTGGCAAGACAGTTAAGATCGAAGTATGAGGTAAGCCACATAGTATTAGATTTTGCATAGGATTGAATTTACCCCTATGCAAAGAGTCACTCCACCACGTGTCGCGGTCATTGGGAGCACAGGGTTAGCTAGACCCTGTAGCTCAACTAAGTTCCCGGTTGAGACACGCATAGACGCATTTTGGCTCACAGGAAGTCCCCCGACGGGATTGTGTTTCTAACCCTCACTCTCACGCTCCCTGTTTTGATCACATTTTATTAATTGGAAAGGGTTTTGTGGAGATAACGTTGTAGTTTTACTGTGGAAGATCGTGATTATATCGTGGCTTTTCGTGGTTTCTTGTTTATTTTACGTTTTTGGTTGATCGGGTCGGTTGAAGATTCCCGACCCAACCTTTGAATACTCACACGTAGTATTACCCCTGATTTGTCCTCCGGTGAAGGTTTCCACCCGAGAGCACCCCCCCCCCCGTCTCGAGAATGTCACATCCTCCAACCTGATTCAGAACATTTTTTCATCTAGAGTCCACCTGAGTGAATGTAACCACCGAATACCAATGGGTACACAAGGTGAGATGAAGCTTAATATGGAATTTATCGTGCTTGACGACCGGTCAGAAGCCTGGGAGGATCGGATCATCCATCATAGTGATGGAACATCCGATCCTGACGCTGAACAGGATCAACGGAGTACCCCCTTCGATAATTGGTCATCCGGGCTAATGGGAATCCGACTTCCCCCAAAAACTTCGGTTATGGATTTGGAATCGGCTCCACCACATGGACGTTTGGCCGATTATGAGCGCTGATCGATCACCATTGAAGTCGGAAGAAGTCGATGGTTACTGGATTACGTGGTGTTTATGGCTAGAAGGACCGACCGGGTTGGAGGATCGGGTACCGGATGGCCGGACGAGGCCTACTGGGATCGGGTATCGGATGGCTGGACAAGGCCGACCGGATAGGAGGATCGAAGATGGACCGACAAGGATGACCCGACCGGGAAATGAACAGCAAAGGTGGCCGGGTTATTGCGAGGGATGGTTGGAGGTAATATCGGCCAATTATGTGACGGGATGATCACGTTCGAAGTATTGGGTAAGTCGCATAGGTTGGTTTACGGTGCACTTAGTATTATTTTTTATAGATTTTAAATGATAGAATTGAATTTACCCCCTAAACAAGAGTCGCTACGCCATGTGTCGGCAGTCATTGGGAGAACAGGGTTAACAAGGTTCTCTGTAGCTCAACTTATTCCAGATTGAGACGCGTACTGACGCACTTCGGGTCACCGGAAGTCCCCCGACGGGATTGTACTTGATTCTTCTATCCTCATCCCTGTTTTGAACACGATAATTACTTGGAAAGGTTTGTGGAGATAACTTAGTGGATTTTTCGTGGAAGGTCGTGATTATATTGTATCCCTACGTGGTTATTGGTATCTCTTATTAATTGCTGGTCCAGGCGGTCGAAACGTCCCGATCGCGACTTATACGGTATCTTATATAACATACCACCCCTAATCCGTCATCCGGTGAAGATGCCACCGGAGAACAACCCCGTCTGAAAGAAGTCACTTTACCTGACCTGATCGGGAAGGTCGCTTTCATTTAGAGTCCACCTGAGTGAGTGTAAACATGTGAACCAATGGGTACACAAGGTGAGTGAAGCTTAATATGCATACGGTCGTTCAAGATAGCCGATCGGAAGACCGGGATAATCGGGTCGATAGCCTTAGTGGTGATCCGTCCGATCCAAAGATCGACAAGGATTCGCGGAGTACCCCCTCCGATAATTGGTCGTCCGGACCAGCGGAAATCCGGGTTCCTCCAAGAACTTCTGTCTTCGATTTGGAAATCGTCCACCACAATGGTGCGCGTGCCCGGATTTGAACCAGAGATATCACCGTGATCCCTCTGATAATGAAAATGGTTTCATGATCAAAGTAGAGGAAACGTTTTTGAGTGTATTGGAGGATGGTGTATCACCTCCGATACTACCCAAGGAAGCGATGATCGACCTGGTCGGGTGGAGCCCCGGGTCAATATTAAAGATGAAATACTCCCCATAAGGCTCCGACCGGAGCCGGCACAGGTTATGGTAAACATAACTATAACCCGGGAAACCCGACCTCGATCATATGCATAAAGAATATTTTGAAAAGAGCAGAAAAAAGTTGGCGGGCGGATCAACACGATCCACCTAAAAAAATATATATTAAATCCAAGCTAAATATGTTGGAAGATAACGAATAGAAAACTACCGAATATATTGGGGCGATCACGGATAAAGATATCGAATGATCATTCTACTTTTGTGAATTAAGTAATTTCTGAAGACCAACTAGGTCATGAATGTTAAGCTTTTGATGTTAATAACGAAGTGATCAAGGAGGCCCTGGTAACGTTACATGACCACCTGGTACCGTTGGTCGGTGCTAATCACCCCGATCCAATACCATTAGTCGATACATAGCACCGATCGCAACAGATCGAACATCCCATGGCCAACATCGCACAGGACGAAGATTCGGTTTACGGGTCGGCGCCGTCTGTAGCGGATTCTACCGACTTGTCCGTCGGAAGTACCCGTATAACATTAGGTCCGAAAGGAACCGGGCTGATCGGCCAGAAGATCGAAGCACAGAACTGGAAAAAAAAACAGAATACGGTTGGGTGGGGTTGGAAGATAGCTATATGGTCGCCCAAAAGGTAATCAAGCTTTGAGGAATTACTTTGCAGGTATGCTCGCTGTCCCTGATCAGATGTGGACCATGTTTGCATCCACGATGGAACATTTTTTAACAACGTGGATCACAACATAAAGGATTTCACTGGTAAGGATATGGCTGATGACCAGGCGGGAGCTTGGCTCAATCGAATGAAGTCTGCTTTCCTACGCGGCAATAGCCAGAAGGAGAAATAAGTTTGGTGTTCGCCGACCTGATGTCATGTCCGGCGAAGGATTGGCTTAAACAATTAAGTCAGGAGGTTCGATCGAAGGGGATCAGCTATGTGGTGAATTCGAGGCACAATATTGCAACTCGGGGTATCGGTCGCAAGACAATACTACCAATGAAGAAGAGGTCCAATGAAACGCTGATCGAGTACTTCCAACGTCTTAAATGTGGCTGGTTTAACGGATAAAATGCTAATTCAAGGACCCCAATCTTGTGAACATGGCTCGCAAACACGTCAAACATTTCATCAGGGCTTTGGACAATCGTGGCCTGCAAACCAGTTGACGCTTCTCCGATAAAAAATGGTCGAAGAACTGGAAAAGACACTGGGAACGCTATAGCGTGCCAAACGTCGGGAAACAAAAGTCGATATGGGGTCAAACCGATACCGATCGAAGCCCCACCCTGACTTAGTCAAGGCATATGCGGCCCAACCGGAGAGAGCAGTTGGGATGATCGCAGTGGAGTCGATCAGTCCCGGATCCGAGGAAGAGAGCAGCCGATCAAGTATGGGTTTGGACGAAGAGCAGTTTCGTCATATCTTCATGACCGAAACGGTGCCCCAACCGAGATCAGTGATCACAGCTGCTGATGAGCGGAAAGAAAGTGGTAACCATCCCGACCCGTACCGACCCCGCCGGAAATGTGTCAACTACGGGTCGACCAAGCATAATGATCGCGATCGTTGAAAAAGAATGACATGTGGGAAGTGAGATATGAAAGGTCACCCTTCAGATCATTGTTTTTTCGTGTGTAAGACTTAAGATCCATGATGCCTGTTCGTCCGAGCGACGAATTTCTCAACCAGATACGAAGGTGGGACGTGCCGGCCAAACATGCCAAAATGCTCCCACCTGACGTCGAACAGATGTTAAACTAGATTACTCATCAGGTTGGAATCTCGTTCGAGCTGAACGATCTACGTTCGGTATATATGCATACGTCGGTAACATAGATAATAAGGAGGAATCAGAGATAACCGACAATATATTCAGTTTCAATTGTGCCGACCGGTGTCAGATTTATAGCGTCAAAGTGGACGAATATTCCCGATCGAACGTCATTATGGAGCTGGGCCTATTGGCTGGTGAATCTCGTGGATATTGGAAGTATCACTCTCCCCACAAATGGTTTAAACAGGCAAAAACCAATGAAAAATTAATAACGATGAAAAGGCCACTATATTATTTGACTCTGGGGCCGAAGTATCAATCATCGACTCCACCTTTGCTCGTAAGGCTGGATGTCGCATAGACGATACTCAGAGGCAAGAATGTTCCAGGATCGGTGAAAGCTCTTATATGACGGAAGACCGATAACGTGTCAAGATCACCTTGGACGGTTACCTGGTATACTTTTTAATGCTTGGGTCGGCCAACTAGCTGGTCAGGGTGACATACTCGGTATGGATTTTATGATCCCAGCCGGTATACGCCTTGACCTTTCCCATGGAGCCCTAGCCCTTCCAGACGAAGAACAGATTCAACTATCTGGTCGGCATCCGCTGTACGGTGTATGTAAACAAAGGGTGAAGATGGGTCTGTATGATAATATTCCGGTCGCCGGATCGGTCACTGATCGTACACGAGGACATGGTTATAGCGGTGTGGTTGCCTGAGGGCAAAGTACCCGACAAATTGGGTACGTTTCGATTGGGTCTCGTAAATATACCAAGTGGCAGAACCTGGCGTACCAGGCCACTACTGACCTGATCAGCATCGAGGAGTCGGTAGGCGGAGATACATAACCTTTGGTAGACAAGCCAGAATATACCACTCCTGCTAAGTTACTGGTCAAGAAATTATCTTCAAGGTCGACCAGTGAAAATAGTGTCGAGGAAAGTCCGAAGACCGTGGATGTTGTCACGGTCGGATTATATGTGACGACCTACTCGAATGATAACGGTCGTCTTCCCAAAGTCGCCTTGATCACTGACCGGGAAGGTGTCAAAGCCGATCGGGTAGAGGAGGCTGAACAAAATGGATCCGCGAGGATGAAAACGGAATGAAATCGGAAGCGGATCGGAAGACTAATGACCTATCTATGTTGCCTCCTGGTCAGGTCGGACTCGAAGAAATAGATCCAGAGGAAGATCAAGTGTGTACCCATGAAGCCGGTGACCAGTGTGTCGACGATATCGAAAACCAGACGGCTTTTCTGCCGGAGATGTCACCTAATGATCCGGAAGTCACCATGGATGACCGTCAGGACGGCAACTCAGAGGTCAACATTCCCGAACAGATCGATGGAGCATCTGGAAGAGGTGGCATTGTTGATCGAAAAAGGGCAATGGCCTACCCCTCGCCGCGTACGGAGCTGTTTGCGACATTGAAGGGGTGTGTGTGTGATAAGCCGATCGCCCAACGTTGCCGTAGAGTCGCGTCACAGTGTCGGGAAAAATTATCCGACCTGATCAAGGGCTTACTAAGTACGAAACTTATCCGACCGTCATCCTCGTCGTGGGCTTCACCGATCGTGTTACAAAGCTGATGGTCTATCCAATGCCCCTGATCAATGACCTACTTGAAAGTTTGGATAGGGTCTTGTGGTACTGTTCGCTGGATATGGCCAGCGATTTTTGAGTCGTATCGATGACCGATCGGTCTCGGGAAATATCGGCCTTTGTTACGCCTTTGGGTCTTTTTGATTGGAACCGGATGCCGTTCGGATGGAAAAACGCTTCTCAGACCTATCAGAGGCTGATCGATAACGCCTTGTACGGTTACTTCCGAATCAGTACCGATCGGGAAACCACTGAGGTACATGATGTGTTTACCGAGGTCGAATCCGATTGGGATCGGAAACCGTCAGTGTTAGGAAGACGATCCTACATAGATGACATTTTGGTCACGGCCACATCATGGGATATAATGTGCCACAAGGTCGAACGATTACTCGACACTTGTGGAATTTGTCGATCGTTTCGGTCAAGAGGGTTTAAGGTCAGCCTAAAGTCGCCTACTTGGATCATAACTTGTCGATCCAGGGGTTGGAAGCTAACCTGAAAGATTTTGGGTCACTCGGTTACTTACCGTTTCCCATCTTGATCACAACTTCTGGTGCAGCCGATCGGGATCGAAGCTTCTAAAATAGATAGCGAATACCAGCATAGGTCAGGTGGAACGGGTTTTCTCTTCTACCCAATCAAACGATAAATTTGGCGCAACACCAATCTTTCTGCATATTTGACCCAATCTTGTTATTCGACATCTGCATCGTACATCATGATTGACCGCGTTAGTGTTTTCACTATTCGTTCGGTATTATCATTTGCCTGTATACGGTATGGCATCGTCGCACTCGGTGTTAGCCCAATATGGTTAAACAATCTAAACACATCAGTCATGAATTCAGGTTCGCGATCATGACTAATCACGTTATTTTTCCAAAAATCGCCTGGTGACAGCTTTGGGCGGCCTTCTGGGCAGTACGAGTGAATCCAATCACTAGACCTGTGAGAATTTTGGTCCAGATAAGTCGGTATAATCAGGGAGGGACATAGATAAAGAGGGGATATGATCCATGGCCATCCGTTGAAATGTAGATATCCCTGGCGAACTTACCCTAAATGGTCGGTAGATCTTCCTATCTCAGAATCCGTACAACTTGCTACATATCGCTGAACGCTACGATAAAGTATTTTTCAATGGAGATGTGCTTGACCTTGTGATATGCCCTGATCCCTCCTTCTAGTTTGTCGTGATAATGGTTGATGACATCAGGCTGTAATGTCTTTGGGGTGACCAGCTTTGCCAATCAGTCAGTATCTGATCAGATTCGCGATAAAACAACAACAACCTATTTCGTCAAAACCTTTTAAATTTGATACGGGCTTAGCACAATTTTTTGCTTGATCTTGTTGCCAAGTCTCCATATAGACAGGTCTTCAAATTGATGATCCACTCTTATTGTCTTGAGCTTTGAAAATTCGTTTCACTCGTAAACGTTGTACTATTCCTTCGCTTAAACTTTTGCTCGGAGTTGATCAGTGGATTAGTGATCAGTGAGCTTGCGATCTAGTAACGATCATCAACTGCGTATGTTTTCTTTTTTTCTCATCCGATCTGGTCAGCCCAGGTAATCTATAGA
>MIQA02024179.1:0-11135 GCA_001887855.2 Sclerospora graminicola
CGAGTGCCAAGAGTCACAGAGTGAACGACCGTGGAAAGCCAGGTCATCAACAGCAACCGAGGTTACAGAGATTACACATCCCGTCATCGAACTCGTACTTGTACTTTACTCGTTGAGCGATCAAATACTTCTCTTACACGAGCTCAGCAGCGTATAACTAGATCCGTTATCTCTTGTCGAAGTCGCGATAAATCGGTCGCTCCAATTCTAGCTGATTATGATACTGGGATAAACGACGCAGCCTCTCGTCGATGAGGTCATATCACCGAAAGATGAATTTGACGCGCCGCCATGTTCCCTCCACATCGATATTTGCGTTCACCGTCATGTGCACGACGTTATTTCGCTCGAGCGCATCATAGCGCGACAACTATTTTGTGGTAAAGTGAATTTAAAATATAACTATGAGTGGTTCACACTGTACATTGATTAGCTACATTACGGCACCAGTTGGTAAGAAGTGACAGCTCCCCACCCGGGACGGGTCGACCTGACCAGGGATAAGGCGAAAGGTAACGGTACCCATGTGGAGATATGGTGGAGGTTACTGTCACCTGATCGGATCCAAGATTACAGGAATGGACCGGTCGGAGTGACCGACTGACTTTGGAATAAAGACACGACCAATCCGACTTTTCCTAGGCATCAGAATATAAGTCGGAATGTGCCGACCAGCTTGGATAATTAATTTATTGTGGTCTCTGGGTGTTATTACGGTTAAACGTTGGGAGTCAACATGGACTAATTCGACCGGTCGGTCGCCACGCCAACCGACCTATCGGGTGATTTGAATCTTTTATGGGATAAGTTACAAACACCGATCGGTCGATGTTGATGCTGAAGGATATCGATGACCGCTGGAACACGTATTATGGTGGCTGGAAGGACCGACTACGTCGGCCGATCGGGTGTGTGGTTGCCGAACGAATGTTCTGACCAGCTAACCGGAAAAAGAGGACATCAGGTAACCACATTCCTATGTCCATGTCCTCGCATACAATCAGTGGCTGATTGGGGATATTGGTAATTCATGTAGCTCAATTTTCCAATCCCTTTGATAAAAGACGAGACGGATCGTTCACCACGATTTCTGTTGGTGGTCGCCGCTTAGATCGTTACATAGTGTCAGAGTTACGGCCGCCGTTTACTGGGACTTTCATTTAATGCGTAAATGTTTCCTTTTAATCTTCCAGCACCGGGCTGGTGTCAGACCCTATACATCATGTTACCATTTAGCAGAGTCCTAAGTTTTTATTAAACAGTCACAACCCCCTAGACCAACCGGGCGTTCGAAATAGTTCGTACTGACCCATTTTCACCATTAGCCTACGTACCGTACAACGGACGTCGACCACATAGCTAATCTGTACTTCGTCTGGCAGGGTCAGGATTGGGAAAGGTCGAGACGTATACCGGCGGGAACCATAAAAACCATACCAAGTATGTCATCCTGACCAGCTGGTCGGCCGACCCAAGCATTGAAATAGTAAGCAAGGCCACCGGTCAAGGTGATCTTTACACGTGATCGGCCTTCCGTCATGTAGGATCTTTTACCGATCCCGACATATTTTTCCTCTGAGCATCGTCTACGCGACACCCAACCTTACCAGCAAAGGCGGAGTCGATAATTGAGACTTCGGCCCCAGAGTCAAATAGTATAGGGGCGTTTACGTTATTAATTTCTCCATTGGCTTTCGCCTGTTTAGCCCACTTGTCCGAAGAATGATACTTCCAATATCCGCGAGATTCACCGACTAATAAATTTAGCTCCATAATGACATTCGTTTGGGAATATTCGTCCACTCTGAGGCTCTGAATCGGACACCGATTGGCACAATTAGAAACGAAATATGTATCGCCGGTTATATCTTTTTCCTCGTACTTATTCTGTTACCGATGTATGCATAAATGCTGAACGTAGACCGCTCGGCTCGAGCCAGATTCAAACCTGATGAGTATTTAACATCTTTTTGGCGCCAAGTGGAAGCCTCCCAGTGTGCTTGGTCGGCACGTACCACTTCCGCATCTGGTTTAAAAATTCTTCGATCGGGCACGAATCAGCATCATGGATCTTCCCACTAGTCTTACATACCAAAAAGCAATGATCTGAAGGGTGGACTTTCCGATCACACTTCCCACAAGTCATTCTTTTCCAACAATCGTAATCATTATTTTTTGTTCGACCCGCAGTGGACAAATATCCGGTGGGGTCGGGATCGCTTCCTTTTTGACCGTTAGCATTATTGACCGCCGACCTTAGTTGGAGTACGACTTCAGTCGTAAAAACGTGGCGGTACTGTTTCTTATCGGAACCTTGACTCGATCGGCCACTGTCTTCCTCGGACACGACCGCGATCATCTGAGCCGCTCTCGCCGGTAGGGCCGTAGGCGACTTAACATTGTCGGGCTTTGATATGTATCTGTTTGACCCCATTTCAACCTTTGGCTTTTGATTCTTGGCACGTTGCAACGTCCGAAGCGTCTGTCTCAACACTTTGGTCGTTGTTTTATAGAAGAAGCGTCAACAGGTCGGCAAGGTCACGATTGTCCAAAAACCTAATGAAATGATCGACGTGTTCGCGAGCCATGTTCACAAACTTGGGGTCCTTGATCGGCATTCAAGCCCTTAGATCGGCCACGTGTAAACGGTGTAAGTACTCGATTGGCGTTTCATCGACCTTTTTTTTCGTAAACAAAAATAGTATTGTCTACCCCTGAGTTACAATATTGCGCCTCAAATTCACCACATAACTGAAGACATTTTGATCGCCCCCCCCGACTCAATTGTTTAAGCCAGTTCTTAGACGGATGTTTCATTCGGTCGACAAGTACCAAACATGTCTCTCCTTCTGGTGTCTTATCTTGTAGGAATGCGGACTTCATTCGGCTGAAACCAATCTCTCGCCTGATAATCATCCATATCCGTACCGATTATTCGGAGATCGCAACCTGTCGTTCTCCGATACTAGACGCGAACTGGGGTGTTCTGGGAAATGTCTCACCAATTTCAGCTTTAGGACGTGCACTATTGGAAAAACGTTGTAATTAGTGCCTGCCGTAACCAACTTAACGGCGTGCTCCCCGACCAGCTCTGCTACCCGGAAAGTTTTTTTTAACGATTCAGACCAAATCAAAAGATTGGACCAGGTCATATTCACTCTACGAGGCATTCCCAAGTAAAGCTCGTTCGGTCTTGAAGTGCTGGCTGGCTTCTCCGACCGATTCCATATCAATACCACTGATCGGGGGTGACTTATCGGGTACCCCTGGTAATTTTTATGACCGGCTCGGCAATTGAGTCGGGATTTTCTTGCCGCATTTTCATCCGACTGGACCGATTCCATATCAACGTGTTAGGGCCGGATTTGATGCTGACCGGTCATATTTCGGTCGCTGCTTCCATGATCTTCTCTGATCTGGTATCTGTACCACCTTTCTGGTACGTACTGTGAATTTAGAAATACAAATTTACTTTTTGCTGGCTGAATTTTTAATCCCGAAAGATCTACAAAACGATTGACAACGTCTAGCACCACCACACCATTCCATGCTGCAGGAAGACTGTAGAGTCATCTACAAACGCTGAAATCGATGGTGAACGGAAGTACCATTTTTCAAAGGCCGGATGTCAACTAACTCGACGCTGGTTAAGAGCTACGCCAAGGCTTACCCGCTAGAGAAAAAGGAGAGGACGACGGAAACCCTGCCTGATGCCGGACCTGACTAAATAGGGTCGCAAATGATTATCACAGAATTCAGCTGTAGTACCCGATGTAATCGATCCATTAAATCCACAAATTCGTCTGAAAAACCAAATAAGGTGAGCACCGTAAAGAGATATCTTCTATCCACAGTATCATACGCCTTGCTAAAATCAAGAAATAACACTCCCGCACTCTGTGTTGCCGACACTTTCTGCCTTTCTTTGTAGGATTCAAAAGTTGCCTTCATTAATATGACAGCTTTATCCATGCGCCGTCCTAACACAAAACCTTGTTGAGTTTCGCCAATTAAATTCCCCCAAAAAACCTGCCAATATCTTTGCAAATAACTTGTACCCTGTTGTCAACAGTGAAATAGGGCGGTAGTCGAGCGCATTACTAGAATCCCCTTTCTTTCGTAACAAGATTACCACAGCTTTCAGAAAATAATTAGGAGGCTTCCCACCGAGGAGTATGTCATTGAACATCGTGGTGAGTGGCTCCACTAACACAGATGAGAAATCCTTTAAAAGTCATTTCCAATGCCATCCTGTCTTGCCGCTTTCCTGTGATCGATACTCTTTATTGCCCACTCCACATCTTCCTGCACAATCTCCGCCAGTAAATCCATATTCTGAGAATCTGTCCCTTTTCTGTGGGCTGGTATGTCCATGAACCGCTGAACTTTCTTTAAGAGGTCTCTGCTGCCAACATCCCGGTGACTATGCCCCAAAATACTCTCCCAGGTCGCCGCAAAGCGATCAGGGATCGATAGTTCTACTGCAAAAGGTGGACCCGTTGTTGCATTTATCTACGTCACCGTCTGATCCCGCTCCCATACTGATGCTCTCTTGAATAACCAGCGTACATCTGCAGCTGATCTGTGCAAACGTAGTCCTCTCCTCACCGACCGTTCTTTTTCGAGTGAATCCGCAATAGATGTGACGATATGTTTCCTAGTTGACGCAGATTCGCTGATCGACCGTTGTAAGTGATGTACCCTCTTCTTACGACGACGTACAACTGTTCTACGGACCTTAAATGCTACATCACGACAATAATCCATCCAGCTGTCCCAATTTCGGACCGCCTTGGTACGCCATGACTCTTCTTGTAATCGTTCCAAAATCATAATTCTGACTCCCTCATTCTGCGATCCTGGAAACGGGTACGAAAGTTTGCGTGTGACTGATAAATTCCGCGAGACGGTTGGATCCTTTAACAATAAACCCACTTGATTATGATCTGAAAAAACAGGCGGAGGTTCGACTGCAACCCAGACCACCCAATTTTTCCACTGTCCAGATACGTAAAACCGATCCAGTCTACTGGCTTGATGTCCTCTCCAATAAGTGAAATGATCTTGGGGTTCTAGGGTTGAATCCTCCAGTGGCGAAATCATTAATTGTCGTGCATCTTCCATCGGTCACTCTGTCACAACTCTCCTCAACGCGTTACTTTCTGGTCGTACTGACCGGGTGCCTCCTAGCCTGTCTAGAGCTGGAGCATCGACACAGTTGAAATCGCCCCCTAACAAATAATGTCGCGGCCTCCGCAAATATAGTTGACGTAAGGTATTAAAGAAAACTTCACGCCGTTTGACGTCACTCAAAGGCCCGTAAACATTCAGAATGATGCTGTCATTCCACTTGAGTACTAAAATCTGTGTGACCAATGTTCTTTCCTCCAGGGTAGGACGTGGTCAGCAATATCAGGACTCAGTAAGATAGCAACTCCACCTTGTTTTTTTTTGTGCACGCTCCAATAAGACAAGGTCCTGTATTGACCGATCCTTCCCCGTAATAATGCCCATTTCTTTGGCATCTCCTCACATTCTTCTAGTGAAACAATATGAGTTTCTTGGTAGAATTATCTGAGCTGGGTGATAAGGATATCCACTTCGCCACGCCGACATCCAGGCCGTAACGTCCTTCTATGCAAATCCCCTCACATTTTGACTGATACAGGTATAGGTGAGACGCTGATTGTTATCACGAATTCTGCCTGCTATCGACACATACTCCATATCCTTAAGCATACGTAATTTCGTATAAACGTCTAAGTTGTCCATAGTGAAATACGTGTGATTTTTTACTGCATCCATAGCGGTGCCCTTAGTATTAACCCGGACTCTCGTGGTCCTTGTTAGTGTGGGGGTCCGGACCATTTGTCAGTTGTAGTACCAACCTAGCCTGACAGAATTCAAATAAGTCCTTCCATGCTTCCGAGGTGTCTTTTTCAATCGATTGAATTTTCGCTGCATAATCTGGTCGCGACTCCACTACACTGAAATGTCTTTGCAGGAGGCACATAATAGTATCATTAGGGTGGTAGTTATCTCCGACCAAAGCTGCTAACTGTTCCGCAAATACGTGAGCACTTATTAACATCGCTGCCAGTTGGATCACTTGTCTTGGAGCCAAGGATTTCAAAATCATATTGTCACCGTATTGTACTTTACGGAGCCGAGACCATTCTTGCGTGCTATTGATAATAACCATACGTTGTGCCGATCCAATCATTACCATGAATCGATGCTCCCATTCCGAGAACCACTGTCCTGATATATCCGTCAACCCCTCTCTTTTGCCTGCCTCAATTACTTCCAACCAACACTGCTCCCTCCAATGCTTGGTCAATTCCACTAGGACACTCGGGTGAACACTATCCAATATGTGATAGGATCCCGGGACATCTTTAATCAAGTGGAGAAGGCGGTTCGATTCAAGATGAGCTGCCTTCACCCGTAATGTTTTCGTGGAACTGACTAATGGGAAAGGAATGCCCGTTTGTTCTTCCCAGTGAGGCAATAGTTTATGCCATGCAATTTTAAACTCATCAAGTGACAAACGCTCCATTCCAGTATCTCCATCACACCGTTCAAAGTCATCAATTAGTTCTCTAGCGATGGGAACTATTTCCATCGGCTGCGAGCCATCGTCCTCCCCTTCGCGTCTACAAATCCGTTTGGGAGTCTGATTGTCACCTTGTCCAGAGGCTTCCGTATCCTGCGAACTTGGCGACAGATCTGACTCCTTGTACTCCGAACAGGATGGTGATCCATCCGAAAGTAACATACATTCCGGTTCGGGTTGATTTTCCAACCAGACCTTTTCATACCATTGACTGAGAATCGGTGCTGAAATTTGATATTTCTGCAGAAAACCCCTTCGAATACTCGGATCAGACATGTCGGCTTGTAACATCTCTTCTTGTTCGGGCAACAATAATTTGCTCACTGTGTCCGCCAAGAAATGCAGCAGCTCACACATCCGCGGATCTTTCGTCATGATAATTTCCGTAATTTCGCATTTTAATCCATGATGGATTGTAGGCCCATCGAGACGTCGTAATAAAACGTAAGTTTCCATCCTAATCGTCTGGATCCCAAGGCGGTTGACTACCGAAATTGAAGATAGAAACCTCGCTTCCAAGCATTAATTCCGTAGACTTACTTCTTTCCACTGGGCGATCTGACAATTGGCGTTACTCTGGAACCTTGTCAACCTCGAAATCTTCATCGTCACTGCTCCCATTCATGTGGAT
The DNA here is from genome assembly GCA_001887855.2 of Sclerospora graminicola. Lineage (NCBI taxonomy): Eukaryota > Oomycota > Peronosporomycetes > Peronosporales > Peronosporaceae > Sclerospora > Sclerospora graminicola. Next base: position 7,248 of record MIQA02024179.1, read on the forward strand.
GTCTTCTGTCTGATGGCCCCTTTCTCCAATTAAAATCACCGAATAATGCTGCCCTCCATACCTCAGTATTAACGGTGTCTTATTTTCACGCGTCTCCGAATCCGAAGGCAGTAAAAAGGCTCGCATTTTCTTATAGAAATCTTGTATGGTATTCCCCGCTCATCTGATAACTTTTTGACTTGATGGTCCTCGTTTCAGGTGTAAAGAATTGTACACCTGGCACCTTAAATCCTGACGGGTGACTGATAACATAGATGTCGCGTTGCAATACCGTACTCAACGTCTTCAGAGTATCATTGCTTCCCCACGTATCATCGTGAATATTTTCATTAACGCATGATCTGCTCTCCGCAAATTCCAACAAATACTCCTGGAATAGACGCTTGGATTCTTTTGGTGAAGTCCTATGAGAACCTCTACCTAATTCAATTAGAGTTGATTTCCGAACTCCCGGTGGGAACTTCACATCAAAATCCATGAGAGCACGGGCAAGGCAACCCTCCTGAAGTTGCTTTGTCATTTCCTCTAGTAATTGTGCGTTTTCGCGCAAGCTGTCTGAGCATGTCAAACCTTGGCATACAGCATATATCTGGCAGTTGCCAGTTGCCGGCGTTGGCACCGATCTGAGGTTTAGTAGATGGATCACGTCCTTGATCGTCGCCAGCTCCAACGGTCCCACATCATTCACCTCGCTAGATCTAGCTAACGTAATGGGGCCTTCCTCCCTTTCACTCGCTCCAATACATTAGCCATATATGACTTGACCTTCCCTTCCAGCATTAAAAGCGCGCTAGTATTTGTCTAAAAAAATCCGCTTTTTAGCATGGAGAGATTTTTATCCTTTCTGACTCTCTCAGATATTACAGATTGTGTGGTTTTTGTTCCCGCTACCGTCCGTGACACACTCAAGTCACCCGTCTGATTGTTGTCGCGTGTCCTTGCACCGCTTGTTGGTCCTACTCGGCGCTGAGTATTCTCGTCACTCTGTGACTTCTTCAAATCCATTTTTAAGCTTGATGTATAGGCTGGTGCGGAAGACTGCCCTTCTGGACCGCCACCTCCGACTTAGACCTTGCATCATGTTGTTTCTTCTTCTTCTGCACTGTTACCCAGGCTGAAGACTCCTGTCTATGCTGGCCAGACTCATTTGATGGGGGTGTTACACTTTGCCCATTTTTTGGCTCCGCATGCGTCGTTTTCTTAGGTTGGGGCATTCCCATCATTGAATCACCATCACCTGATCCGACTGCTTCGTCATCCTCTTCCTTCATATCGTCATTGCTCTGTGCTTCATCTTGTTGAATCCTGACCGCCTCCACTTGGGCACGCACTCCGAAAAGTTGTTGCTTGAGGCGATTATTTGTTGAACTCTTCGAGCTTTACCTGCAGACAATTCGACCGAAGCAATTCCTCCAGTGCATTTTCGCATTGGGTGACCTGCTTCACCACAACGCAAACACTGTTTCCGTCCACGCATCGCCGGATGCTCGACTACCAACATAGTTTGACCCCAGTAGATCCTATTAATGCCGTAGGACAGGCATCCGACTCGACAATTAACTCCCACAAGGTCGAAGTATCCGAAAACGGACCGCTTTCGTCCAAATCATCCAATTGAAAATCAACACCCAAAATTTTTCGTAAATATCCCGATAGCTTTAAAAGATCTACTGAGCGCGTGATGTTCTTCAAAACGCACGAGTAAAATCCTTTATGCTCGTAACTCTCGCCATTGCTATCAACCCTGTGTCTCCCAGGCTGATCCACCCATAGTTGTTGCCTCCTGATGTAAATTTCTTAGGGAGTGATCGTACCTGTGAAAAGGTACCTTCACTCCAACAAACTTTTTCGCCAGGCCTTTGTAAAGAAATGGAAATACAAAGCGTGATTTCCACTATCATAACTGATGTTCTTTACTTGAGCCACCATTCTCCATAACATCACAACCCCGGAACCCCGGGTTGCTGCTGCCGTGGCAATACTTTCCTGAATACATTTGGTACTCAGAAAAATGCTTCCTTCACCGGACTTTTGCCACGTAAATCCATGACGAGACAGCCTTCAATCTGTGCACGATTCGTGTGCCTTAATCGCACCTGCTCATCAATCTTCATGAATGGCTTCACAAACTGAGGCAATTGTTTTGCAATAATGGTGCCTTCAACTAGACCTTGAACAATGCGCCACTCATCATCCGTTCCAGCACGAACCATCATTGGAGCGAATTTACCATAGTCCTTTTCGCAGACTCCACGTAAACATAAGATTTCATCAGCCGGAAAAACTTCGGTCATGAATAAAAATGTCTTCTTGGTCAACTTATCTTCAGACTCCTCTGCTGTTCGACCCGCAACTTTGGTCGCCCAGCCCTGCAATGGTGCTGGTAGTAAATCGGCCTTTTTTACCTTTTCTTGGCCTATAATTTTCCACAAAATTTCTTCCAGAGATTGCGTCGAGCGTTGTGCTTGAATAGCCGCTCCAACCACCTGTTTCCGCCATACGTCCCAATCTTTTCCTCCTTCAACTACTACTAATTCGAAGTAGTCGAGTAACCTTTCCACTTCTGGAGCTTTAAGAGCTGGTAATCGCTTCGCTGCCTCAGATAAACGTGAACTGGACCGCGTGCCTTCACATATACTGCGGCGAAAAGATTCCGCGTTAGGTCCAACCAAGTCTGCACCCTTGGTCGCGTTACCTTAGCTTCTTTAAGCGCTGTCCGAAGCGCTTGTGCCAGACTGTGTGGTACCTGCGTCTCATCTGGTACCACACTCCGCATCCGTACCTCAGCTGATACGGTGCCTTCTACCTGGTACTTAGATTCGATAGTCAAGTTTATGTGCTTGAAATCAGGTGTGACTACCGGTAAAACCGGTTTTTCCTTGGATTCTGCCAATGTGTTTGTCACACCTGATACTGATACTGCCGACTGAGCTATCGGTTCTTCTGCCAGCGTCTCTGCATCTTATACCCCATCAAGCTCCATTGAGACTGCCGACTCCTGCGAGGCTGGCGTCTCGGTCACCAACTCATCGTCATTGCCCTCGTCTACCTCAATGGCCTGACGGGAGCTGCCTTCCTCCGGATTATCCGGATCCATCGCTGAACCTGGATCATCAAGAGGCGCACGCGCCTCGTTCGCTTCAACCATGGTAGTCCTAAACCTTAACCGGTAACCGGGTAGGGGCTAATACTGCAAATTTAGAGCTGACGAAGGAGTATCCAGGCTGGCCGGCTGGGTTTGGTGCACAGTACACCAAAGAACGTCGGGCCTAGCCAGCTGGTTTAGGTGTGCAGTACACCAAAGAGTATCCGGCCGATCCGGCTGGGTTTGGTGTACGGTACACCAAAGAGCATCCGTCTGATCCGGCTGGTTTTGTGTGCAGTGCACCAAAGAGTATCCGGCCGATCCGGCTGGGTTTGGTGTACGGTAAACCAAAGAGTATCCGTCTGATCCGACTAGGTTTGGTGTACAGTACACCAAAGAGCATCCGGCCGATCCGTCTGGGTTTGGTGTACGTCACTCAAAAGAGATCCGGTGGGCTATTTCAGGTAAGACACATAACTATCCAGCCGGTTCTTGGGGGTAGGTTACACAAAAGGTAGTATTGGATATAGGGATAAATCAGTATACGTTTCGCTTTCTTAGACACAAGTCGCTTTTATTGGTTCACATCGGAGGGCTAACAAGGTCCCCTCTTTCTGCTATTGGTTTTCCCGGGGAAGGTTAAAGTAACCCACCGGAATTCCCCTGACCGGGAGTCGCTATACTCACCTCAAGTCGCCCGTGTTTTGGTATATCTCATATTGGAAAGTGTGGTAACGTTTTGGCCTACTGTGGAAGATTGTGGAGTTTCGTTTGGATTCCCTATTACGTACACGACTGAATTT
>MIQA02024180.1:0-14237 GCA_001887855.2 Sclerospora graminicola
AAATATCACTTATGTAACGGCACCCCATTACATACACCACCCCAAGGATCGCATACGTCGTCGTGGTTTTCTTTTTCAGTCTATAGACTCCACTATCTGTTGTCATCCGTGATTACAAGCAGCAAGTGATTAACAGAAAGTTATATAGCGGTGTGGCATATTGGCCATCGGTTCATTTTCACGCAAAAGAGTCGCTGTGTAAAGTACGTCGCAAGATTAGAGCGTAGATTAGTCTTCTGAAGCTGCGAGATAAATTGGACACTGCTAGCTTGTCGTGCTTTCGAAGTTAATTAAGAAGAGAAACGGCATGTTATTGGATCATGTTATGCGTCAAGCTCAAAATGCTACCCCTTCCTGGTGACGTCCCGTCGAAACTTGTGGCCAACGTCAAGGGTGCTCCTTTACTACATTTTGTGTAGCTGTACCTAATACCGTCAAAAGATGGCATTTCTAGCCTTTAAACAACGTGTAGAGCAATGAAATCTCGTAGGCTGTGGAAGCGTTGTCATCACAATCCCTACGAGTGTTTGCAGCTTTGAAAGCTTAAAAGAATTACCTTACCCCAACGACTCAGATAAGACCAATCAAAAGCGCAATTGGAGGGGGCGTCGCTTTGGGCATTCCCTATTTTTATTGGTATGTACCTGTTCAATTGAGTTTATTCTTACAAATTTAACACATTTCTCAAGGTGGTTCTCCTGGTAAAAATCATTCATATTGAATGGGTGTTATTCGTGACACCTGTGTTTGTTACTTATCAAACCTTTCCAGCTTCTGTGGCATCGCTCGTCGAGTCCTTGATTGATTCTAGTGATAATTTCTATCTCTTTTCACGCGGAGCATGGCTCAATCACACGAAATCTCATCTGACAAGTCCATGATTGAATACGCTTTCAAGACGGCTCAAGACGCAGTAGATGCAACCATGGTACGAGCTTTATTTGATGATTTGACGTCGATAGTGGGAGCGCTATATGCGTCGTGCTTGAATATGAACGCACAAAGCAATGCAAAAGCAACAAAGCAATGCAATCGGAGCTGGGCCGGTGCAAGCGGATGTGGAGAGTATCTTGAAGGCTCAGGACAAAAAATAGCTTTTTTTGTGGCAGGTCGTCTTGCCCGTAAAGGAGCAGATTTTATCACCTGCTTCGGTGAATGCGTACTACAGTCCGTTTATCAACCAGATTATCTTTCGTGCGGGCATATTACAGCATCCATTCTTTGAATTTAAAATAGTAAAGCTGCGTAGATTTTCGGCTCGGTTGGTGTCATTGCAGGTCATGAAATTTCCCATGGGTTTGACAACACTGGATTGAATTTTGATGAAAAGGGAAACTGGAATTTGTGGTGGACGAATGCAACTACTGCCGAGTTTCTAGTACGTCCACAGTGTTTGATTCGCCGCTACAGCTCGTTCTACGTTGAAGCTGCCGAAGATGCGTACAAGAGCCACATTGCTTCAAAGAGCCGTGACAATAGTAGCGATAACGACAGTGATGACCGGCTATTTTTTGCCTCGTATGCGCAGACGTGGTGCGGTAAAGTGCGCAGTGAAACAGCGTTGGATTCGTTCCTCACAAACACGCACGCCGTCGGTTAGGCCCGTGCCAATGGTGCCGCAATGAACAGCGCTGCTTTTGCCAAAGCTTTCAACTGCTCAGCAGGGGCTCAAATGAACTCAGTCAACAAGTGCGTCTTGTGGTAAGAGTAGGGTTTGACCATAATAAAATCATACGACGCTAGACGGGCCGGGTGTACATCTTTCATTTTCCTAAGACTTTAGGCTGGCGAATAGTCTGTTATTGTGCAGACCAACGAAGAAGTTATTCTTTCCGTTTGACGCAGCTCACTGTTGAATAATGATTATGACCCGATTGTGTCGTGCGTTTTAAGGGGCGATAAATCCTTACACACGTCATTAGAGATGTTAAAGTGGGACAAGAACTTACAGTCTCGTACATAGAGTTGTTCTAGAATCCGTGTTTTAAAAATCTCGCACCTAAAAACAATAATAATTAAAATAATTATATATGTTTTTTTTATCCAAGGGTTAGTAAATTCAAATAATCTAAAATTAATAATAATCCTGTTGAATTTGCAAAAACTAATATTAAATATATTGTTGAGATTAAACTAATTCTTTTTTTTTTAAAAAAGAGTAGTGTTTTTTAGAAGGTTAAAACAATACTTAAAGGAAAAGACGCCGGGACCTTTTTAAGCATTTATAAAGGCAGGAAATCTTCGATTTGAGTGCCATTCTTTTTGTTAATTTGCGTGTTTCTCATTGATCAAAATGGCTCTGCTCAACACGGGGTGGCAGTATAACTTCGGCCTGCAGTGTGGTTTTGAACATAATGTTTTTCGTGTGTAGCCTTTGCAGCCGCGAAGGCTGTACATATGCGTATTTCTTAACGTTTTTATTGCTCAGTCGGCTTTAATTTTGCGATATGTTCGTTAACTTTCGGCTCTGTTTGGTGCTTATTGAATGCGTGAATATGCTATTAACTCATACTTGTGACTGAGAGTTTTTGACAGTTTATATTAGTCGGCCTCGAGGTCTCTCACTGACCGAGAAGGGGAAGGGAGAGATTTTGGCACTTCAGTAGGTTGGGCTAAGCGAGTGAGCGATTGCAAAGGCTGTCATGATCTCTAGGCCTCTTGCGTATGTTTCCTTTCCGATCCGGATGGGTATAACACAGTGAAGCGCCTCGGAAGAACGTAGAAACCTTCATCTGTAGCGAAAATGCGATTCTTCCGCGAGTGCCCCAAAGCTCGAAGCAGAACTACAGCTGTGTGTCTGAGCTCGCCAAATCCTTGATTTCCTGAAGCAGCATCCGACAGCAAAAAGCGAATGACATCGCCAGCGCCCACAAATGCACACAAAAAACCGGCTGAAGTGGGATCGTGCCAAAGTGACCTGGGACCGGCAAAAATGATTTCAATCGTTTCTCGGATGGGAATATGTTCAATCTGGATGTACGATTGTCATGATCTAAGGTTCGAAAGTCAGATTATATCCCGACTTTAAAGTTGTGGTGTCAGTGTGATGGATTGGGGCCATTTGTGCCGATGAAAGTGTCAGTTGGTGATTTTGAAAGGCACACAGACCAGCGAGAGCTATATCTTCATTCTCTCCGATCTCTCACTACCTTTTATAGACTCTTTCTACGGCCGAGACTGTAATTTTCAACAGGATAGTGCGTCTATCCTCTCATCTTGTGTGACCAAAGCATTCTTTATCGAGCCAAGTGCGACCGTTATGGAGTGGCCAGCAAAGTCCCCAGACTTGAGCTCCATCCAGAACATGTGTGTGTGTGCGGGTTCTTGCATGTGCTGCCTACGCCAACGGGCGGCAATACCAGACCCAAGTATTGCCTTTTTCTACGATTCAGAATTGTTGGGCCGCTATTGCATCTGAGTACATAGCAAAATTACTCAATTCAATGTCTAAGCGGTGCGCGTCAGTTCCATAGCTTCAAGGAGCAAAGGTAAAGTATTAGGAAGCCATAAGCGTGCTTAAAACACGCTGGAGCGTGCAATGAGATTATTGGCAGTTTTTTGCCGCTACATCGTAATGTTGAAGTTGACCTTTGTGACTGGAAGGACGGCTTTTATCGGATTGAACTGAAACACCGCATATCTCTATCTTTTGACGTGATGATTTTATTGATTAAATATGATTTGACCAAAACGCTGTATTCGTTTAGTTCCGAAAAAAACGTCTGTACGATCTGTTGTCTGAGCACGCATATGCATTATTTTTGAAATGGCATTTTTTGCCCTCTAATCCTATTGTTGTGGTAAAAAAAGCCATCAAGTATGCAATCTATTAAGGGACCCTTTGTATTTCTTCCCTTAATATAATTTAGGAGCAAATAACATTTGCCCCTTACCAAAAATTGCACGCTTCCTCATTGCAAATGATAGTGTAAGTCTGTAACAGCTAGCCTATTACATGACCGACCACATTGTAACGCATCGACCTCGGTTAGTGCAGTGGTTAAGGCCGGGAGTTGCTAAGGAGCAGGCAAACCGGAGCAGGCGTACATAGATATGACATGCATGGAAAGGCTGTGAAGCAGAAAAAGGGGAGAGTGCCACTAGTAGCCACAAGTAGGAAGTAAAGAATAACCCGCTCCTGCCTGATAGTTTTCCAAAGGAGCGACTAATGAAGGCAATGCGTAGATTAGTGGTCACTCGGACACATCTACGCGTGCTGGAGCGAATAGACCCTTGCGCTACGCCATCTCGGCTCTCAAGAGCTTAGTTCAGCAGGAACAGGACTATTGGACGCGATATGACCGTGCTAGTCGAGAAGATCGACATCGCGTGACAACAAAACAGGTAGCAGAAGCCAAAGCCGAGACGATGCAGCAGCGTGAGCAGAATCAAGTGTTAAAGAGAGAGATGAAGGCGTTACAGAGCCGCGTCGAGACAACGGTGGCCATGAGCAATAGTTTTGAGCAACGACTGATGGCAGTCGTGCAAGAAAAGCAGCAAAGAGAGCAAGAGATGGAGACGCAGCTGAGTCAGTATCGAAGGAAACTTCATGACAAGCGCGCACAGAACAAAGCCTTGACGGATGCGTTGGTTAGACTACAAGTACAGCGACAGAGTGGCGACAGTAGTCAAGATAGCTGCTCGTCGACGCAGCAAAGGATAAGACCGACAGACGATGCCAAGACGACAGGGACACCCTCAACAATGTTAAAAATGAGCGTGGAGAAAAAAAGCTTGAGAACGTGTCTGTGAAGCGACGGATGAGAAAGAGAGAGCTCACGTTTCTAGAAGAAATCAAGAGTGCGGCAACAGATCTCGCGACAGCGACCAAGAGTTACAAGAGCAAGAAAATGGGAGCATCTCGAGCTGAAACGTCGCCAAACTCGTCGTTGTCCGAGATTTCCTCGCGATCAGCACGTTCGGCTCCCTACAAACGGTCGCCATCCGTGGCTACGACTACATTGACGACGTCAGATGGGACCAGTTATAACAGTAACAGTAGCAGTGGAAGTTTACGCAGTATGCGGAGTTTGCGGCATGTAATAGGGCGACGGATTACGAGCTGGAGTAGGGAGAACAGTGACAGTGACAATATCGATGGTAGCCCGCGAACGAAAGAACCACGTATACGAACAGATAGATTAAAACGTGAACTGAGTGGCCTTCGAAGAAAATTGGACTCATGTGTGGCTGAAGCCACAGCTCGGTGGTAGATGGTTGATAACGAATTGGCAACGTAGCTTGGCGAGGAAGTGGGTGGGAAGCTAATTGGAAGTTGGGAATTCAAAACCTACAGACTTTGAGTGTTACCGCTGAGTTTCCAATTTTCCTTGTGCACTGCGACTCGACGAAAACCTGCTTTGGGCAGGGGGTAGGCCCAAGCTGCCACACCCTTCTTGGCAGAATCGGGGGGAGGTGGTCCATAGAGATATTCGCCTATGACCCCCCCGAGGCGCCCAACTGGAAGAAGGTGTTGGTATTGGACACGGGAATATCCTGTGTCGGGCTACCCAGTCTATAGTTCGATGTGATTCGGGGGAATGAGGAAACTCAGCGATACATTCCGTCTAAAACAGTCCGAACTTCATAAAGATGTCCAAAATTTCCACCGAGACATTTTTACAAGTGTATTACAGTTTATGAGCGCTAAGCTATTTTGATGCGCGTCCCTTCAAGGCTGAATGCCAGTGTATCCCCAGGTTCGTGGTGGGACTACCGTCGACACGTAGTGGTCCGAAATAACATCATTCTGTCTCTCCAAACATTGTTTGAGGGAAGGTAGACACACGGGAACCATTGGTGCTGATGCCGAATTGTTGCAGTCGACTCTCTCGCTCAGAGTCGGCTCCCTCCTAGTACATTTAATCCATGCCCGGTAGCGTGTACGCTAGAAGAGGAAATCAGTCGTCTCTTCTTTTGAATGGTTAGTGGTTCGAGGATTCGAAGTGGCTGCAGTTCTGGCTGCAATCGTAGCCACCAGTGATAGTCGAAATGTTCCGGGCGGAGTTTATCGAATCCGCTTGTTTCTTCAATAGCATATAGGTCGTGGACGCATGGACGCCCGTGGATATAACGGTAGGTACCAGAGCATACACCTGGGCGAATACCACTTCGAACCATCTTCGCCGCCTCGTTCCAAAGCAGATCGGTCTTGTTTAAAGCCCAAATTGAGACCACGCGCACCACGGCTGAGTATCTCTCATGTTGGAGTGGGTAAGGCACACTAGTTTCATTTCTAGTCACCTCAAACCGCACGGCGGCCGCGTGTCCTTTCCACCATGGTAGCAACTTTTGGAATACAGTAAGCAAATCCCCTTTAGACGTCTTTAACCAGTTCTTTATCTTTGCATGAGTTCCCTCAACGGTGGACGTGTCAACGTACCCAAAATGTTGGTATTGATTTGTCCATGCGCACACAATGCGAGACTTGTACTTCCACCAAGTTCTTTCCAAATAGTCACCCAAAACGGGACACAGTTTATTTAGTTGAGCCGCGTGATGCTTGAACTCGTCTTCAGTTTGCGAATCAACCGCTTCATAGAAATTGTTCATAAATGTAGCTGTCGCCTCGGTGTTCGTATACTTTGGATCGAACGGACCGCGCGTTTCGTTTAGTTTCTGGCCCAGCACTTGCTGTACTCGCGCCAACACATTTCGGTTCATGTGCCATCGACAAACTAATGCCGGCACCTCAGGAAAGACTGCATCCACAGCGTTCATACAGGCAAGATCACGGTCCGTTATAGTGACACGAGGAAGGCGCACCTTGTCTGCCGTGAAAATTTGTCGAACTCGTTCAAGCGCCCAAGTGTAGTCTGGCTCAGTCTCACCTGGTAACCAACACTGCGCCACGGGTAAAACCGTATTCATACCTGTCATGACGATAACATTTAATAGCGGGATGTTGTACTTGTTCGTTTTGTATGTACAATCGAGAACGACAACATCCGAGTGGTCTTGGAGTCGTCGCATGGTGTCAGGATGAGCCCAAATTAAATAACGGAGGTGCAAAGTCGAAGGGTCAACAGCATACTTAAAGTAAAACCCATGGCGGTGCAGCTCACTAAAAAGTGCTTCGACGCTTGTACGGGTTGCCAGTAAATCGCGGCGAGCAGCACTCTTAGCGTTTGCTATGTTTTTGGGGATCGTGAGGATCAGCGAGGAGAACAGACGCATATATTGACGCCACGGAGACTCCCGACGCTAGCTCGAGGTTGTAGTACTTGCCCATGTCGAACGAGCCAAACATCCTGCTGGCGGCTCGCTGCCTATGTGCGGCGTGAATACGAATATCTTCTGAGGGATGATGGTTGTGCAGAACGCTACCATCCGCTGTGTAGCGGACCATCCACGGGCCGCTAGGACTTCTCGGGTCTACCGCTTCAAGTTTGATACGCATGTGGCAGCCCATTCGCTTCGACCCACGCTGAGGCCTTAACCGCTCTTGGTTTGTAGGCTTGCGAGTGTTCTTGGGCTTTCCAGCTCGGTCGCAAGCAAACACACGCTGCCACACCTGCCCATTTATTTCTCCATCCAACTTCTCCTTGCTCTCTTTCGATACATTAAACCCATGCAAAAGAGTCCACGCGTGTGGTGCTTTCTCGGCGTATTCGTAGCATGTGTACGTCGCCTTAGGGGGGGCTGGAATCGAGATACTCATTGAAGTAGCTTTTTTATTTTAAAATACATTTGCTGCGTCTTTGCAGCCTTATTACTGCATTTCATTTACCGGTACCCGTCTAGCTTCGTCTTTTTTTATCTTCACAGCCTTTCCATGCATGTCATATCTATGTATTCAAATGTGCCAAGCACCTCCTACGTACAAATTTAGGAAAGGGCCCTTTCCTAAATAGATGCTTATCCACTGCACTATTTGAACCCCCAATTCAAATAGTGCAGTGGATAAGCATCTATTTAGGCTCCAGTTTGCCTGCTCCTTAGCAACTCCCGTTAAGGCCGTGCCCCCGGGACCGGGGGATTGCGGATTCGAGTCCCACCGTGGACGAAAATCCAAAGTCGGATAGAGTCGGGGTCCAAAAGTGTAATGAATGAGGTCATTACTGCACCGCGCTTGACACGGCTTACACCACGCTGTATAGGGTAAGGTTCTCTAAATATCATCACTATATCGTATCGCGACTTGAGCTTTAAATATCGTTAGCAACATTTCTTAACTGACAAAGTAAGCGATGGTTTCCCATTCCGAGTAGGGACCTGCACTACGGTGAGCGCACGTCTTACTCTTGTTGATGGTCTGCGTTGCTTCCTCCTATGCCACTTATTAAACCCCCAGTTGGATCGCTCGCAAGCTCACGCTAGACTATTATTTCTTTGATGATGAAGGCGTCTTTGGCATCATTTCATGATCGACTTTCTGGCGGTGCGTTGGTTCACGTTGGTTATCGCGAGTACCCGCCCCAACTCAAGGGTTGAAGTGGACCGATTACTATCGTTTATGGAAGTTCAAGTCAGAGTAGAATAGAAATCGCCAAATATTACCTAAATCACAATCTTAGAAATTATGCAATCGTGAATGTCATCACAAAAGCGACTTGTTCGATATCGTCGAAAATACAATAATAATGTGGTGGTGACAATTACTTTATTGGTTGAATACGTGCGATTTATATCTTGAATTATACCAAACTGCCCCGGGACATGCCGGTCCCGGCGACGCAGCGTTTGGCCACTGATTACCCTATCCCTTTATAGACGGGGCCAATATATTTAGAACTCTTTCCGTTATTTCTTTGTCACTGTCGCTAGCTCGAGGACCTGACATAGCTAGTACGAGTAGAACTCTTTTGCCTGCCCGCATCAGTTGCAAGTAAGAAGAAACGATAGGAGTTGTCGATCAAGTCAACAGGGCGGGGTATATATTTGAAGAAGAAACGATAGGAGTTGTCGATAGAATTAACCGGTAACAGGGTGGGGTATATTTGGCTATTTTTAAATCGGTTTAATCGTTTAATCGGTTTTTGTAACACCTTGTGTCAATACGTTATGATAAAATTTAAGATGCAGCCGATCTTTTCTTGGGCACGATAATTTTCTCGTTATGCTCCAACTGGTGAATAGGATAACTCGAACGCTTTTACTTGTCAACAATTGACCAAATAATAAAGATATACTGTAGTAACTATACTACTGTAAAACCTGTATTAGAACCCCACTGGGGTTATCACTATAACCCCACCCAAACGTGGGGTTATATTCGAGGGGGGGTTCTATTTGAGAAAAAAAGAAAGTTGCGTCCTGCAACGATTCATCTTGTCTTTATGTGACGTATGTGATTCCTGCTTCATATCAGATTCGATTCTTAATCTCCACGGGATCTCCTTTTTCAAAATCATTTCCTCTGGTTTAGGTGGCGTCATTGGTGGCGAGCCTTCACAAAAGCCCAGTACACTTAGTACCTGCTGCTCGCCGTCCTCGGGAAAGTCGTTCAGGAACTGCATTGCGCATTTCACAATGAATTCGGACTTGGCATTTCCACGGCAACGCTGCAGATCTTTGTCCAGTGGTTGCATTTCTCGTCGGGATGCGCTCTCAAGTGCTTTCAAAGTTTCGCCAATTCCTGACCTAACGTAATTACAAAATAATTGCGCGCAAAAGTTGGCGCGCTTTACTCGCTGCCAGTCGTACGCAATACCGGTATTATTGTTGTTGTTATAGCAGTCTATTTAGTCCAATTAACTATAGACAGACTGAGATACACGCAACAAAATTGAAGGTTACATATTGCAAAAGTGAGGTACGGGGTGAGGTAGTTTCCCTAATTAAACCGATAATTTATATTATATTGAATACACCGTACTGTTAAATGGGGTGGGGTTCTATTTGAGGGATGGGGTTGTAGAATTAACCCCAGGTGAACCTGGGGTTCTGTTCAAGGGGGGGTTCAAATCGAGGGATGGGGTTCTAATACAGGTTTTACAGTACTGTAGTAACTATACTACATGCAAATATACGATACGGACGCGATGCACCCGTATGTCTTGAGTATGTACATGGCCAAAAGTCGTTTCACACGAAACTTGTTTACTTGAACCCAGCCTGTCGTCAAACCGAATCCCTCTCAAATCTTTATACATGTATTAATACATAGGGCTCAAACCCGCAGGGTTTGGTGCGGGTTGAGGTCGACCCGCAGCCCAGCCCGCGGGTTGAAGGATGGGTTGCGGGCTGTTTGGGTTAGCGTGTTGCACATTGCTGGCCAAGGAAGGACTTCGTCAGAAGGCGTGGATTCTCTTCTGGTAGGATATTATCTCCTCCACTGTGAGAGGGTTTACTTACATCCTTCTACACGAGGTGGAGGTGGCGTGGGAAGCTACTCAAAGTTAGAGGTGATAAAACTGTGCGGGTGGCCGAAGAATACAAAGGTTATACTAATCATAGATTGAGCTAATTGTCCAATCTGCGGTTTAGTTATTGAGGCAGCGAGCTCTTGGTAAAATACCTTATGCTGCAAGATGATTGCGTCTGCTTGCTACGGCATAGAATAATTTTCAAATGTTAGTCGCCAAAATGCTAATGCACGCTCATATTCAACCGACCTCTGTACTAAATACTTTTCCAGAGGCAATCTTTCGTCCTTGCTTTTTTATAATGTTCCTCGCAGTTACGTTGTCCTTCCTTGCTTCAGTACGAGCTGTGCTGCATCACTCCTTTTTTCCTGCAGTGACAAAGAGGGCGCAGGACCGACCCCTGGGTTGTTCAAGTTACCGGTAAAATTCCAATTTACCTTAGTGTGGGTTATGTGTGGACTGCGGGTTGGGCTCAGGTCAACCCGCAACCCAAACTGCGCGGGTTAGGTGCGGGTTTTGCGGTGCGGGTTGGGCTTGGGTTTGAGCCCTATTAATACAGGTTTCTGTTTTGCCGTTAATTTTGTTTTCAGTGTTGACCGGCAAACTGATTCTTTGCCAGGTCGTAAACTTACTACGTTCGGGCTACGTCGACAGCCTTTACTGCTCGAGGATTCAACGTAATGAATATTTAAGGAAGTCCATTCACGTTAGCTAAACATTCAATTCATTGCTCTCTCTTGAACTTCATTATCCAATTTCTGTTCTAAGTGTCTTTTGACAACAAGAACATGTTGACTCCAAAAGGAACCAACCAGAGCGAACCCCTCGGCCGCTTGTCGTTTGTAAGCGGCACGCCGCATGCAAAAGACCTGGAAGATGGAAAGCCCTTTGCAGAAGTAAAAACACCTCACTCCACCAACCTTGAAAATGGCGCATTGCGTGAAGGGGGCGCTCCGAATCTCATGAGTAAAGAGAGTTTCGGTCTCTTGGTCCAATACGCTGCTGTTGGACTGAATTATGGCGTCCTGCCAGCTACAGTCTACCCTTTTCTTCAAAATTACTTGAATGCATCGGGTACGCAGGTGACAACAGCCGCAACGCTCGTCGTGCTGCCCTGGAGTTTCAAGTGTTTCTATGGTGTCTTGTCCGACTGCGTCCCATTATGGGGATATTGTCGTCGACCGTGGATGGTCATTGGCTGGACCATTTGTCTCATTATGCTTGTCATCATGGCTTGTATGCCCGCAGGAGATCCGTACTATACTGTGTCATCGGACCGTGACATTAAACCCGCAGATTATACACCAGAGATTCAAGCTCGCATCAATGCCGATGCCGCGTCACAAGCTGGGAAATATGTCATGCTCATGTTCTTTGCCGCAGTGGGGTACGTGCTCTCGGACGTCTGTGCTGACAGTATCGTCGTCGACTTTGCGCAACGTGAGCCCCTCGAAACGCGTGGAAAAACCCAATCCGCTATTTACGCTGTCCGTACTGTCTTTGTCATCATTGGTCAACTCCTTACCGGTTTTTGCTTCAATGGGAAAGAGTATGGCGGGGACTTTAGTTTCTCGATTACGTTTCCACAACTCATGATCATCTTGGCCGTGGTCACCACACCCGTAATCCCCATGACGTGGTTTTTTATCAAGGAAACAAAAAAGACGCGCATGGATTTTTCGAAATACATGGCAGAACTCTGGGAATTGATTCAAAAGCGCGTCGTATATCAAGTCATTTTCTTTAACTTTTTCCAACTCATGTTCTCCAGTATCTCGTATACCGCCAGTTCGCCCGTCCAGTCGTACATGGTAGGCGTTACTCCCATTAATAACACCATCAGTGACATCGTTGGCAACCTTCTCTTCCTGTCAGGGATTATGGTTACGTCCAAGTGGGGGTTACACTGGAACTGGCGCTGGATTATTCTTTTTACCGGTATTTTTGTCATGGTTGTTGACGGTATCACGACTTTTATCACGATCTGGGATGTCTTCCGCAGTCAGTGGTTCTGGCTCGGCTTACCGATTGCCGTGCAACTTCCGTATGGTGTTGGCTGGATGATTTCTAGCTTTGTGATTGTTGAGCTTTCTGGAACGGGCAACGAAGGCGTCGTCTATGGTCTTATCACCATGGTGTCCAACTTGGCTTCGCCATTCGCTACGGCCATGACCTTAGTGATTGACCAGCCATTTCACCTCACTACAGAACGTATCCAAACGGACGACAAGTCTATTCGAACGGACATTACGTATGCAGTTGTCATCATGTACTCTATGACGATCTTTTCATGGGTATTCCTCGTCTTTTTGCCTCGACAAAAGGAAGAAACGCAAGAGCTTCTACGAACGGGTGGCAGTAGCAAAGTGATGGGAGCCATCACTGTCGGCTACCTCACTTTTGCCTTTATATGGTCCATTATGACCAACATTATGGCGATATTCAGTAGCACATCGTGTTTGATGATCGCCGGGGGCAGCGGTTGCTAGATGCAACTATGTCGGAACCGTTATGGTATGGTAGTGCATAAGTTTGTCACTACACCCTAAAATAATTTCACCTGTAAGATTTCGATATACATGTAATGAAGAATGACAATGACAATTTACCGACAAAAAAAGGCTAACATTTTAAATCGTAAAGTACACGAAAACGAAAATAACTTACCGGTAACTAAAGTTACGCATTATTCCGGTCCACTGCGATGCCCCATCTTCCATAGGTATAGGAATAATTGGTCACAAAAAAACGTGTCACAATTGAGCTGATTTTGGACTACGTGCACCGTTTCTATTTTTTGCGCTTGGATCCCAAACTGTGCACTTTTTTGACAACGGTAACCAGCTTTCTTATGAGCCTTGATCCCGCCAGAAATAGACGCTCTGATTGGCTAAAAGTGATATGCCCCGTCCACGCACATGCGGCTCATGGGCTCATGACCCGAAATGGGGTCATGACCCTATTGGTTTCGATCATGCAAACACCCAGCACAAAAGTGACCACTACGCGCCGACGAGCGAGGAGGAAGCTACTTCTTGCAGTACCGATGACCCGCAGGGATGTGGTTATGTTGTCCATTCTTGTTTTCCATATTAGCTGCACAATAGTAGGAAACTTGAGTCTTGAATAGCCGAACTGTAAACAATAAAAATCAAACAAACTTCCACAGGAACTTGTTCAAATATAAGTGTATTAAGAAGTGTCATTACTATAGATCCGTACTATACAATTTGAGGTTCGACACAGTGTATAATACAGTATTAATACAGTATTAATACAAAATTACCGTAAAAGTCGGGTTAAGTGGGACACACGGAACCCCAGTAAAAAACCACAAAAACATAATTTAACGGTAATTCACGGGTCATCTGGTTTTTGTGATAGGACGTTGTGGACTATCACAAAACCAGATGACCGGTGCTTATTACTGCCGTAGTAACCCATTAGAACGGATAAAAAAAAGAGAGCGAAGCCCATCCATCGACAAAAAGAGGATGAAGGGCATGCATTTTAGCGGAGGCAGTTCAGTTGTGGTGAAATTGTGCGTTGAAAAACGTTATCAATACAAATCTGCAAATCTTAATATTTAATGTTGTTTGAATGAAGTGATTTGTCCTTCCTAAGTAGAATTAAAGTGTTGTTTAAAGTAGTGAGTGATATCAAACAGATGAAATGATAAACACAATATATGTGTTTATCATTTCATCTTACCTCTTGTAATAATTAGGCTTAATACTCTATAAAAGCTATTTCTACGCTGTCTAGGGTGTAGAATGGGTTTACACTTCAAACCTTACAGTCGATTCCTGTCTATCTAGCACGAAAAGAAAAAAATACGTTAAATACGTATGTATTTTTAATGCTGTATAATACTTCAAGTACGTCTGTATAATACAGTGTATTATACAGACGTTTGATACACACGGATCT
>MIQA02024181.1:0-21979 GCA_001887855.2 Sclerospora graminicola
ACGTCTAGATTTATTGCGATTCAATGGAAAAAGATCGTAATTCTCAACATATACGCTCACTCTGGAGATTCGGCGCTAAGAGAAATTTTTTTCATGGATTTAACGAACATTTTAAGTGGAGTGGCATTACCAATCATCCTTGCAGGAGACTTCAATTGTGTTGAATCTCCTGTACTGGATAGATTAGGGGGGGAAAGAAACGATAAATCGGAGAGCCCGACTTTATCGACACTTGTATCGCGATATAATTTACATGATGCCGGAACATTTGGAGTCTCAGTCCTGAATGATGAACCTCTAAATGCGATAGACCATTTTACCTATTGGAGGGGAGGTCAGGCAAGTAGAATAGATAGAATATACATATCATGCTCCCTCACCTCATGGTTAGGTGACTTCACGGTTGGAAACACTCCCCATTACTCTGATCACGAGCAAATATCAGTTACCCTAAGGGATCCAGCCTGCTTAGCACGCAAAACCCCTAAAAGAAATCGTATGCCGAGGTACCCATTTAATGGGTACAAGGTACCAGACATAGCACAAACTCTAGAAACCGGTATAAATGGTTTACTAGACAAATTTAACCAACAGCGATTAACATGGGACGCTTGGATAACGCACTGCCAAGATTTACTATATCAAACCGCACGCAAAGCTACCCACAGACGAAAATGGCGAGCGCGTACATTAAAGCGACATATCACGGAAAACGCATCCACACGAAAACAGCGAATGCTTGCGATTCAAACATACAACATTAAAGCCAATTTACTAAACCGGGGTCAGGGCCTACATAGGTCAATCCAGGAGATCCGTTGGCTTTTCCGGAGAACGGCGATCTGGGAACGGGACCAAACAGTTACACAAATTAATTCTGGCCACGGAATAAATTTCGATTCTCAGCTTGGAATACCTGATCGATTTTCACGGACGTGGAGCCTGATTATGGGGAAACGTCACTCAGAGATAGCACAACATTTGCGATTATACCAATTGGAACAATTCGTAAAAATTCCCCCGGGTCGAAAGGTATCTGCACACAATAATTTAATCCTAATGGCACCAATGGATGACGAGGAGGTGCGTCGGGCGATTAAAAGTTTAGAAAGGCGCAAAGCAGCTGGTCCTGACGGAATAAATAACGACTTTTATAAGGATTTCCAGGACATTATGGTGGAGCCTCTAACAGGATTATATAACAGATTACTACAAGGGGAAAAACCACCATCGTCCTTTCTCAAGGCTACTGTCATTCCGCTGCGAAAAAAAGGTGATTCGTCAGATGCCTTGGATTATCGTCCTATTTCATTACTCCAGACCAGTTACAAAATTTTCGCAAAAGTTTTAGCAACCAGACTACAAACTTTTTTGGGATCCGTGATCGGCGGGACACAACAAGGTTTTGTGCTCGGCCGCAAAATGGATAAAGCAGTAACTATAATGATGGCAACCATAGCGAATACAGCTGGAATACACTTTGATTCACCTGCAGACGGAGCAGGTATTTTATTCCTGGATTTCGCTAAGGCATATGACGCACTGGATCGAGACTATTTGTTCACGACTCTAACGATTTTTGGATTTTCCAAGGAATTTGTGCAATTAATTGTTAATTTACATAGTGGAACTACGGCAGAATTTCTCGTAAACAAGGACAAATCTGCCCCGATGGATGTCACATCGGGAATCCGCCAAGGGTGTCCACTGGCACCACTGCTTTTCATTATAGCGGTTGAACCCCTGGCGTTAGCAATTCTACAATCGACTGAAATTCAAGGAATCCAGCCGACGGCGCAAGAAGGAGGAGAATCACATACATTCTCAGCGTTTGTTGACGATTCGACAATCTTTTTACGACAGGCGGGGAAAATTCAGCCGGCATTAGACCACTTTGGTAAGTTGTCAGGACTGAAAATCCAGACAGCAAAAAGTAATTTCTTATTTATGGATCCTACAGTGGAATTACGGGATTGGTATGGTATTCCCATAGTGGCACCGGGTGAGACAGTCAGGTATTTAGGATACGAAGTCGGACATGCAAATTTGGGAGAGAAGAACTGGGCTTTACGAATAAGGAGTATCAAAAGGAGAATGGCGACAGCGGCTAAATGCGGTATATCGATGGTGGACAGAGTAACATTGTTTAACTCTATTGTTGTTCCTGCAATATTATTTACAGCAAAAGTGTTTGATCCGCGTCCAGAAGTTATGAAGAAACTAATCCAAATTCAAAAGAGTTTTATTTGGACTAAACTGGCGAACGACGACGGACGGGTAAGGCACAAGATTTCTCCAACCCTTCTATACACGCCTAAACAGGCAGGAGGTATGGGGCTGATCGCTTTGCCAATCGCAATACGAGTTCAAAGAATGAAGGATGCGCTCAGATGGTTACTCGCCCGATCAGATATATATAAAGATGCTTGGCTTAATTGGAAAGGCCTGCTCCTACAAGATCCACTAGGAAAGATATCACCCAAGGTCAGAAAACGAGAGAACCTGAAGGGTTATTACGCAACAAATGCTAAACAACAAACTCTGACAGTAGAATTAGGTCACTCAATTGGACCTACTCCAGAGCAAGTTAGCAGTCTAGATGCCTATACGAGGCATCATTTACCCCAGCTTATGAGACATGCAGTACCAATAGGAGTCAGCCCGTCACGTGGTATGGAACCTGGTCAAACTCTTTTAATCGACGTGGATGTTTCGAAAATCCCTCATCACGGAATCTTAACACCCCACTTGCAGGATTTCTGGGGCGCCTTCCCGTGGGCAGACAATGCATGGATACAGGATGAACGCTTGCGAACGCTGTCCCGTCGGAAATTCTATAAGATGCCGGAAGTACCCATTGCTACTTTACATCTTAAACGAATTTCTAACAGTGTGTACTCGTGGCAGGTACCATTAACAAGCACAACTTCGCATACAAGTGCCAAGATTAAGAGATGGATGTGCGCCATAATATTAGCTTCCCCCCGAGTGGAGGTAGGTCAATACATCGGACAGGCACCGCCAATAACTCTGTTTCATTGTCCTTCACTTTTGGCTACGATCCACTGGAGAAAACGCGAAACGGGTAGAGTGGAAGGTATACACAAAGGGACAATGTACACCACAAACCTGCAACAGCAAGAGAACGGAATTTACTGGATAGTGCGATCATCAACAGACCCGGCAGTGGCAAAGTGGATAAAGGACAGCAAAAAATATGTGGTGTGTCAGCCGCATCCAGATTTACATGACTTTCCATGCTTGCTAGATGGAGATATGCGATCAATCTGGAGAATTCCAGCGTACTTACGCAAGCAAAGCAAGCGGATGTATTACCAAGCGCTAGCCAACGACCTGATACCGGTTATGGACAAATGGGACCGTAAGCAAAGTAGCGACAGCTGGTGGAAAACGCTCCAGGATCAATATCCGAAGCAGATCTGGAAGAATAACCACATCTTATCGGATTATCAAGTGTGGGTGATATATCGGCTAACTACGATGCAACTAAACACCTTCTATGTTAAACCTACAGGTAAAGAATCGTGCATACTGGACCCAGACTGTAACAGCCACCACACGGACGCGAGACACATCATGTGGGGGTGTACAAGAGCAAAGTTATTTTGGAGGCGTTTAATCGAACAGTGGACGGGTTCGAAATCAACGGGAGATGATGTGGCACTATATCAAGAAGAAATTTTACAACGTAAGGCACCAACCGACACCACCTTTTTAGATAAGGCGATGATGAAAATGTGCGGTATGGAAATAACGACATACCAAGGCCTATTTCAACGAGTCTGGTGGGGAATATGCAGCATAGCCTACGGGTGGATGTGGCAACTACGGAATAGGACGATATTTGAAGGTTGTTCCTATACGCAATGGGATCATGTCGACACAATATGGTCGCATTGTAAGAGTCAGTTATTTGCTGTTGCAGAGTACGAGAGCAAAAATTCAAGTTACCGAGAGGAAGGTTTACGGTTTCTCCTATGTCTACAGTGCTTTTACAACATTCATCCAGCACAATCGCGCCAAGCGGAGTTACGACAGCGAAGATCCCCACCCGACCCAACGAAAGGTCACTCTGAGCCGAGGCTAAAAATTAGAGTGCAAACATTCATAGTAGCTAATAGTTAAGACTAAATAGACTACCTTATTATGATTATTAATACAGTAATAAATACAGTATTAATACAAAATTACGTAAAGTCGTTAAGTGAGACACACGGAACCCCAGTAAAAAAAACCCACAAAAACATAATTTAACGTACAGACCTGACGAAAGAATGTACACCTGATTTTTGCGCTTATGTATAGATAAGATGGACAAAATTGTGTGACAAATATTAGGGTTCGTCCATTGTAGCCAATAAGACCAGGAAGATACAGTAGGTAAGTTTGTAGTGTTCAATCCACACCCAGATATTCACCTGATCGGATGGGAAATGGAAGAAACCACACCAATTCGACGGATATGGGCAAATTTCAGGCGGTCATTTCGAAAACTTTACTTTCATGGAGTGGCACCGCAATTACAGCCAATATTGGCGAAGTGGAAAAGAAAAGGCATTTCAAGTGAGTGGTGGAATGAAATACAGGATGTTGATCCTGATTAAGTATGGGAACACAACAACTTACTGACGAATTACCAAGTATGGGTGCAATATCGGGTGACAACCATGCAATTAAACACCTTTTACGCCAGAAGCATAACGGATGAGCGATGTGTCCTGGATAAAAGTTGTAGGAGTAATCGATCGGACACATACCATATCCTGTGGGAATGTCCGCGGGCCCAAGCCCTTTGGAGACGAGTATTGCAACATTGGCGTGGTATAACTTTATCAGATATGAGTTTAGGAGGTTTTCGTAAGGCAATAGTAACAAGATGTGCCCCGCCAGTGGGAAGTGGGATCAAGAAGGCGATGATGAGGCAGTATGGCTGGTATGATGAAACGTATACCGATGTTTTCCAGAGACTCTGGAAGGGAATCTGTGGAATGGGGATGACGTGGCTATGGCAGTTGCGGAATCAAACCATTTTTCAAGGTATCCTGAAAGAAGCGCAGGAACACTTGGAATTTATATGGAATCAAGTTAGAGCTCAAGTTGAAGCTGTTGCGGAATATGAATCAAAAGTTCATGCGCTACGAGAAGAAGGGATCCGACTGAAAATCAGTTCCCAGTGCATCTTTACCCAATTACCAGCACCGGACCCAGGAAACTGTAGCAACACCCAGGACAACAGATATCCACCCAGACTGGATAACTCTCCAGATAAGCCTGAGCCTAGATTACATTCTAGATTAGACATGTTCATAGTAGCTAATAGTTAAGACTAATTAGACTACATTTTATTATTATTGTAGCCAATAAGATGCAATGGCGTATAAGCAGATATGTAGGTGTAATCCAAGGCCATGCGATTGGTCGAAATTTACATTCCAATTAGAAATTACACTTTTGCCCCCGTTTTGAGTCCAAAAATGGGGGCACGGACGGCTATCTCGCGGTACTATATATCGGCATTGCGGGCGATTTGGATGGCACAACTTCGGGCACGGGCTTAGCACCCGCAGCGCCCATTGTGCATCAATTCGTGGAGCGCCCAGAGCCTTCTAGCGCCGAAGCGCAGACCCGGCCCCCGACCGAGTTTTCGCGTCTTTTGGGGGGTCGGGCCGAAAATTTTCAAAGGGAAAAATTGACCCTCCAAGGGCATGAAGATGGTTCCGGCCCTATACTTGGTCTGGGTATAGGGCAGTTATTTTTTTTCGAAAACCACGACCACGGCCACACAAGCCACCCCCTCCAAGCCCCGCCACCCATGTTCCCCCTCCTTCGCCAAGCGCTCCAGCGCGCCGTTCGGCTTTCGCTTCTTCCCCTCTCGTCGCCCCTGCTCCCGCCGCCCCGTATGAAGCTTTCGTTTGTTCGGCTTACCCGGCAGGGTGGCCGGCAGGCTGCCCGACAGGGTAGCTTCCGCCTTCCCCCAGCCCAGCAACCCAAACCACCAAGCGCGCTGTTTGGCTTTCGCTTCTTTCCTCGCCACCTCCGCGCCCGCCTGAAGGCTTGATACGTTTGTTTGGCCTACCCGGCAGGGCGACCGACAGGCTGCCCGATCGAGTAGAGTCTAGGGGTCACGCTTATACTTTTAACGATAAATCATCAACACTAATAACTAAACAACATGCCATTATACGTGTATTAGCAGACGTTATGATGCCCTATCGAACCTTTCCTGTGTAACAAATGAAAAAAAACGTAATACGTTAAAGCTCCGACTTTGACCACGCGCTCAAAATGCAGTCTTCGGTGACTGAATTCCACGCTTTCACAATACGTTCAACCGTAAGTCAGCGCTTGTTCTTGGCGGACATCTTGGTAAACGCAAGTAAACGCTCTCTTAGGGGTAGTGAGCCGTACTCACGTACCCTTCCCAACTGGTAAGCAAGCGTCAATGCCCGAAGTTTGCGCTTGAAAGGTCCCATCACTCCGACGTCCAGTGGTTGCAGGATAGCTGTCGTGTTCTTCGGGAGGGGGACAAGCTCGGTGCCCCACTCTGCGAACGTTTCTTGGGACTCTAGCGAAACGTGACAGGCAAGGTTGTCGACATATATTGCGTGAGCATCGGTGCCTGCACACACGTAATCTTCCCACACTCCATCAATAAACGTTTCCTTCCAAACCCTTGCATCCATCCAAGCATTGCTCTGTACAGTTGCAACAATTTGGTCAGAAATTGCTGCAACTTCTTTCTCCACAGATCCTCCTGGCAATCCCTTGAAGATAACAAGCGGGCGAAGCTTTTTTCCCGTGGCCGAGATCGTGAGAAGAACACTTGCTCGTTCCGACCGTCGTCTGCCCACTACCTTCGCTGACTTTGAGTGTCCTCGTTCACACAAAATTACACCAGGATCTTCGTCGTAGTACACGGTAGTCTTATCTGCATTAAATATACAGGACCGATTATAAGTTCTGGAAACTTTAATTCCAACATCGGATGAAAACTGGCGCTGTTCTTGAAGTAAATCCGTAGTTGAAAGAATGGTCTTGGTAGGCCGGCGAAAAGAGAATCCCCGAGCTTGGACAGCACGACGCAGCAAACGACTTAAACTCTCCTCACATCGATCCGCCAAGTATGCGGCAGACCACCCCGCATACTCATCCTTGACAAACGCAACCACATGACTCGTCTTTAATGGAAAGTCTTCACGGCGCATTTCCTTCACCCATTGCACGACGTCATCGCAAAACGGGAACACACTCGGCCGTCCCTGTCCTCCCACTGTACACCTCGATTTCTTTTTGGACTTGCATGCGTCCCGAATTTTACTCTCTGATTTCTGCCAATGATATAATGCTGTACGACTCTTGATTCCAAACGCCTTTGCAGCCTCAGCGATTGTCGCTCCAGTAGTCAAACGCTCGAGAACGGCTAGTTTCGTTGAGTTGGTGAACGCATTTCTCCTGTTTACACTCCGGCGCTCGGAGATTAGAGCACTATTGGAATCATCGTCATCATGCTCAACGTAATCGATGCTGACGTATTCGTAGTCAACGCTGTCACCAATAATAGCGTCAGATGTGCATTCTATATCTTCCATAACTCCCCACATTCGCATTCGTGCCAAAGTGTCGGCAACAGTATCTGCGGTTTCCATACTAACGATTGTGCTTTGCTAGTGGTGATCGGCGTGCAACACTTTGCTGATATTTATGATAGCTACACTTTGCCGGTGCATCATTGGTTAAAATATTTGTATTGAGCCCTTCCTACAATGTGGACTGTCATATAATTGTGTCCGTCATATCTTTCCGCCCAGGTCTGTAATTCACCGGTCATCTGGTTTTGTGATAGGACATGTTGTGGACTATCACAAAACCAGATGACCAATGCGTATTACTGCCGTAGTAACCCATAAGAACGGATAAAAAAAGAGAGGGAAGCCCATCCATCGACAAAAAGAGGATGAAGGGCATGCATTTTAGTGGAGGCAGTTCAGTTGTGGTGAAATTGTGCGTTGAAAAAGGTTATCAATACAAATCTGCATATCTTAATATTTAATGTTGTTTGAATGAAGTAATTTGTCCTTCCTAAGTAGAATTAAAATGTTGTTTACATGTAAAGTAGTGAGTGATATCAAACAGATGAAATGATAAACACATATATATGTGTTTATCATTTCATCTTACCTCTTGTAATACTTGGGCTTAATACTCTATAAAAGCTATTTCTACGCTAGTTTAGGGTGTCCTAGGGGTGTAGAATGGGTTTACACTTCAAACCTTACAGTCGATTCCTGTCTATCTAGCACGAAAAGAAAAAAATACGTTGAATACGTATGAATTTTTAAAGCTGTATAATACGTCTGTATAATACACTGTATTATACAGACGTTTGATACACACGGATCTATAGTTAGGACATTAATGTATGATATAAAGTCTTGGATGCTCATGGCATCCAAGCACGCAAGTAGGACTCAGAAAGAAGACCTCCCGAGAAGACAGTTCGCTGGCCCCTGGCCTTGGGCGGGAAGTCCCCCATTATGGGGCCAATGTCATCGTAGGAGGTATTCGCTTCGTTGCGTTAGGTAAAGAAGCAGCATGATGTGCGAGCCGTTAGGTGAGCAGTCCATAGCGACTCCTAGGAAAAGGGCGAACGGCAGTATCAAGTGACAGTTGCCCGCCCAGAAAGGTATGGTGTAGGCACTATATTTCTTTCATTAGTCTCTACACGCTTCCGAGTCCACGAATTGTTCGCCACAAGTGCTCCCAGTTCCACGGAAGTGAACTACCATGGAGATCGTGATGCCCGTTGAGATCCAGTACCGATGTGTATTTGTAGGTACAAGCACGACCGGACATCTCTTCGTTCAGGGCAAAATACAGGTTCCGTATGCGTACGTTTCTTTCAAGACCGGCAAGAAGAGCGCAGAATTCCGTCCAATAAGGAGATGTCAAGATCAGTGTCAAGGCGTATGCATGGTAGTGTAAAGTTCCGGGTGAGATCCGGTTGCCAGTGGCCGCCCACTATCCCTTGTCCCAGTACGATACCGCACTCGAAGATTACCGCAGTCACCTGTCGCCAAGTTTTGTTTGTGTTTGGAGATATTAACCCGGACTTGGTCAGTCCACGAGCCCTCTCTGATGTGCCCCCCTGTAACGGGGTGCCATTACATAAGTGATATTTAAGTTGAAATATCACAGTTCAATTTCAGACTTAATGTCTGAAATGCGAATATTGGGTTATAATTATAATTTAATCCACCTTGAGAACAGATTCTGATACAATTGTCGAATCTAACAAGTAATCCAATGATAAAGATATCATTAGATCAGTTTTATACTACATGTTACTATGATTAGTCTAGATCTAATTATACTAGTTAGCTCTAAACCACTCATAAATATATTCACTCTTAAACTTACCTTCTTGTAGACTAGTATTGTTAGGTTGGTAAATACCCATTCTGTTAAATACCCTGTTAAAAATGCACCAAATGGTATTTACGGAAAAACAAGTTTTGCAAAAACGGTGCGGTTTGTGTAGAAAGCCAGCACTGATGCTGTCCAATTAATGCACCATACATAAAGCATACATATTATGACTTCGATTTTTCCCCATTGTTAAAAATCTAGCTTAAAATGTTATTAACTCGCTGATGGTTAATAACCGGGTAAATACCCGGGGAGATAACAACACTATTGTAGACACGTGGCCTTAGATATATATTAATATATATGAGAGACTAATTAATTTTTTTTTAGTTAAATAGTCTACCCTAAAGTTTATCTTAAATAAACTAAGGAGGACCAAATTACATTTGGTCCTAACTAATTGCACGCTTCCTCACTGCAATTTTACAGTGTAAGCCAGTAACAGCTAGCCTGTTACACCTGGTAGCACTTTGTGGTCCGTCTTAACGACCACTGTTGACGCGTTCCGCTACTTAACTAGCGGAACGAAGGTTTAAGAGCCACCGGCTGTCATGGCGACGG
Organism: Sclerospora graminicola; assembly: GCA_001887855.2. Classification (NCBI taxonomy): domain Eukaryota; phylum Oomycota; class Peronosporomycetes; order Peronosporales; family Peronosporaceae; genus Sclerospora; species Sclerospora graminicola. Next base: position 10,009 of record MIQA02024181.1, read on the forward strand.
TCAGCGAACGTGAGCGCGAGCGAAAGCTCGCGCAAGACTTAGTGAGGGAAAATTTCCCTCAATTGACACAGAGAAGTGTGGACACTGTTGTGGAGATGCGGACCGTAGGGTCCGAGATCATCTCCATCCTCCGAGGTAAAACCCCGGAGCAAGCCTTGGATACGGTTACCCGTTTCAAGAGGATGTACATAGATCCTCAGATGCGATCCGCAATGTAACGGTCGCCACCTCCAACGCCCACAACGAGTGCGAGCGTTGATGTGGTAAAGGTGCGGATTCCGCCCTTTACTGGCGAAAGGGGTGAACCCCTTCGTAGATAGTTCGCAGAGGTGGAAGATGCCATCTCTGCGCAAAAGATTGTGGACCCACGTTCACAAGCTTATTTTGCCACCACATGCCTAGGCAGTCGCGCAAGAGCATGGGCGATGAGGCGCAGAGCCACTGATGGATCTGCGCTCCTGACGTATCAGGATTTAAAAGCTGAGCTGAAGCTTACTACGAAGCTCCAGAAATGGAGCTTAGTTGCCGCGAAGTGTTCATGGAACTCAAGTAGGGCAAGCTAAGCCTACATGCGTACGCTCAGAAAATACGATATTGGCTATCAAATATTGTATACGAGCCGGTGCCTCCTGCCATACAGGTCACCGCCTTCATGAAGGGACTGAACGACGGTCCCATCAAACAGAGTCTCTACCGGGTTCCCCCGAAGACTCTGAGCGATGCTATAGACCAAAGCATCCGGGAGGAATTCAGCATGCGTTCAGCATCAACGCATGCTGGGGTTAGTCGAAGGGCTCAACAATCTTTCGACTCTAACATGCCGCCAGTGCAGCATGTTAATCAGAACAACATCCCGAACAGACGAAGTTCACACTTCGCCCCGCGACACCAAACCCGTGCGAGAGTGCGGGGGGAGGAGATCCAGAACCTATGGACCTATCGGTTGCAGTTGCCTCAACTCCGAGGCAACCGAAGAAGAAGAAGTTCCTTCGCTGCAATAGATGCGCGAAGATGGGCCATTACGCCCATGAATGTATGGCGCCGCGGCCGGCGCCACGCAGTCAGCGGACTGGACAGTCCGCTGGTCGGCGACATCAACAAGGGCAACCCTCTGTTGATGCAAAAAACGTCAACAACCAGTAGGGCCGGGGCGCCCTAGTGGACGGGTTATCTTACATGCCGACATCGAGCATGTGAGGATAATAGCCCCAGACGGGACTATGTCCTGTCAGCATGTGCAGGGTGAAGAGAAACCTCTCATCACCCTGGAGGTTAAGCCGCATGGAAACGATGTCCCCATGCGTGCTCTGTTTGACACAGGAGCGTCAAACAATTTCGTTAGAACTGAGGTTCTAACGTCGTTGAAACTTCGTGGAGATTGAATCTCCACGAAGCATGTTGTCAGTCCTGTTAGCAACAGGTGCAAACGTGACTATACAAAAGCGTGTGATTCGCACACGCTTCGAGATAGAGAACTGTCGTTCGAGGACGAATATATCGTCCTCGATCTTGACGACAACTTCGATGTTATCTTGGGCATCCCTTGGATGTCCAAGCATCAACCAACGATCGACTGGGTTAACCTGTCGATCGACTGCGGCGATCTCACAGGATCGGATCACCCTGTGAGTAACCCGGCTGTATCTAATGATACAACCGCAGAGTCAGACAGTCTGGTGGGTAGCGATGGCACCACCAGGTCTGATCCGACTAGATCAGCGGATGGTACACCCGCTGATCAAAGTCCAGAGGGACTTACTTACGCAACGGAAGAGTCGTTGTGTGTCGGTAACGTCTGCAACACGGGAGAAAAACACCCCCGTGTTGAAGTTACCACGACCGATGACGACCGATGACGGTCGTGGTATAGAGAATTTACCCACGGTGGGAAACACCCACCGTGAAAACAATTAAACCGACACGGATGTAAGTAACTTCCGTGTCGAGAATGAAGAACCCACGACTGGGAGCAGTCGTGAGTACATGAACACCATGGTAGACAGTGGTCACCATGTAGAGGATGCCTTGTGCACGAGTGATAATCACCGTGCAACAGATCAGGCAACAGATCAGACGAGTGCGTCTGATCTTGCAGTTGTGTCCGTCGAGACGATAAACGTCATGACGTAGACAGAGACTAGATTAGCTACCCAGTCTCTAACACTTGACAATCCTCCGAACATAAATTCAGAGGTAATGGCCCTTCCAGCCTTGAGCTGGAAGAAGTTCGTAAAGAACTTGCGCAATGATCAGATCGATCAGATCTGCGTCATTGTCGCAACGGACGATGTTGTAGATATTTGTGAGCGAATATCCACTTTACAAATAGAAGACATTGGGAACGAACCCGTTCCCAATGAGAAAACCAAAGTTCAGCGCTTTGAAGCGCAGAGCTGGGAGTCGCTTAAGGCGACTTCCCCGTACTACGAGGTACTTTGGGAATACGCTGACGTATTCCCAGAAGAAGTACCTTGTGAGCTCCCTAAAGATAAGGGAACTAGGCACGAAGTACTGTGTCACGCGGCAATGGCCATTGCCGCGTGACCAGGTCAAAGCGATCGACGAGTTCTTTGAAACTCGTCGTAAGGCGGGACATGTGCGGGAGTCTACCTCACCGCACTCCAGTCCCACCTTTTGCGTAAAGAAATCCACTGGTGGGTGGAGAATCGTTCATGCTTTTAATAAGCTGAACGCAGCCACGGTACCGGCGCAGACGCCGATACCGCGGAAAGATGTCATCATTGATGGCATGAGCGGGAGCACCGTTTTCAGTGCTCTCGACCTGAGGGATGGTTTCTACCAAATCCTTATGCGTGAGAAGGATATCCCTCTCACGGCTGTAAGCACCCCAAGCGGTATGCTTTGGGAGTGGCTTGTAATGCCGCAGGGGCTTCGAAATGCCCCTGCCACCTTCAATAGATGCGTCACGCATCTATTGCGCCCGGTGCGAGAATTTGCACCGAGCTATTTTGACGACGTGTTCATCCACAGCAAGGCTGAACACGGTAAAAGTGATGTAGATGTTCACAAAGAACATCTACGTCAGGTGTTAGAGCTTATGCGTAACCATAAGCTCTATGCCACTCTAAAGAAGAGCACCCTCCGTGCACCTGAGATACCCGTTCTTGGCTTCTTTGTGGGCAAGAACGGGGTGCGCCCTGATCCGGAGAAGATCAGGGTGATTGTTGAATGGCCTACGCCAAACAATGTCAAGGAACTTCGAAAGTTCCTTGGGTTGGCGACATACTTGCACAAATATTCGTGCAATTATGCCGGTCTTATTCGACCTCTTTCTCAATTATTGAAGAAAGATGTCGAATGGCACTGGGATACCCAGTGCCAAGATGCATTTGATGCAGTCAAGCGTAGCTTGACTGAAGCTCCCGTCTTGGCAATAGCCGATAACGAGCGACCGTTTCACGTCGTTTGCGACGCGAGCGATTTCGCCATCGGCTGCGCCTTGATGCAGCGCGATCACGATGATCGTGATCGCGTGATATTTTATCAATCGCGTCAGTTGCGCCCAGCCGAGCGCAACTATCCAGTGCATGACAAGGAACTCCTTGCCATGAAGTATGCACTGGCAAAGTTTCGGATCTATCTCTTAGGAGATAGACCGTTTGTGGTTTACACGGACCATGCGTCGTTACGCACGGCCGTGAATTCACCACACATCTCTCAAAGAATGGCACGTTGGCTGTCATTCTTTGCCGAATACAACTTCACGGTTGAATACAAACCGGGAAAGTTGAACGTGATAGCGGATGCGCTATCACGACGCCCCGATTACGAGACGAAACCGTCTGTAACGGAGGCAACCAGTGCAAACGCAATACGTTGCACTGCTCTGTCGTCGTCACTCGTACGACAGGTACGTCAAGCGTACGAAACAGACGAGGAAACTCGTCTGCTGATTGATTACCTTAGTAATCAATCTGATCGGAAGCGCGAGGAACTTCCAGAGTTCCTTCGCGCTTGCGTGCATCGTTATCGATTGCACGATGGTCTGTTGCTTTATAGCACAGACCAAGATGATGTTAGTCGCATCGTCGTTCCAAACGACGATGATCTCAAACATCAAATACTGTTTGAGTACCATGATGCACCGATTTCGGGGCATCAAGGTCGAGAGAAGACGTATGCTTCTCTCGCACGCGATTTCTACTGGCGTAACCAGTATAAATGGGTACGCAAGTACGTACGCGCTTGCGAGATATGCCAGCGCGTCAAGCCTGCGCACTCTGCGCAGGCTCCCCTCCAATCTCTGCCGGTTCCGACAGAGTGTTGGAAGTCCATTTCCATGGACTTTATCTTTGGTCTTCCGGCTGATCACAGTCGGAAAACAGGAATAGTGGTCTTTGTAGACCGCTTCAGTAAGATGGTTCATCTTGCTGCAGTGTCAGCGAATGTCACCGCTGCGCAAACGGCGCGGATATTCGTTGACACGGTATTCCGTTTACACGGAATGCCGGAAAACATAATCTCGGATCGAGATCCGAGATTCACAGGACGTTTCTGGCAAGAAACGTTCTCTTTGTTGGGCACGCAGTTGAAGATGTCAACTGCGGACCATCCGGAAACGGATGGGCAAACTGAACGCGTTAACCGCGTTCTCGGAGACATGCTGCGTTCATACGCGCATGCCTTCGAGCAGTGGAGTGACTATTTGCCACTCACCGAGTTTGCAATAAACAACTCGGTGCATGCTTCTACAAAGCATACACCGTTTTACGTGAATGCCTTAAGACATCCACGAACCGCAGCTTTTTTTGGCGGTACGTCAAACCTAAGTTGGGGAGGGACTCGCTCAAATTTTGAGCGAGTTGATGCGCAAGTGCAGCCGCAACTTGCGAAGAGACTGACGAGTCTTCTACTGTTAACACAGTAGAAACTCAAGCAGCTTCAGACACTGAAGCTGCTTATGCGGAATATGTGTCTGCAGCAATGGCCGCAGACAATGAAAACAACCCATCTACTGCCAATAAAGCAGTAGATGAATTCGTATTACAGCGTCAAGCTGTAATACGCTATGTAAAAGATGCACTTGCTTCCGCTTTTGACAAGCAGAAGCAAAATGATAAGACTGGAAGGAAAAACACAAATTCCTTTCAAAAAGGTGAATTAGTATTGTCATCAACAACTAATTTGCCTACACATGCAATTAGCAACTTCCCTACACGGAAGTTGCTCCTTAAGTTCATTGGACCTTTCAAGGTCCAAAGCGTTAAGGGGAATGCCTATACATTAGACATTCCCGCGGCCATGCGCCTTCACCCAACGTTTTACGTTGGGAGGCTCAAGCCGTACCGATCGTCTACGTCTTCGGACGAGACGCATCGCCACGGCGAATGCCGTGCTTCTTCAAGTCTCCCAAGAGAGACTTGTAATCGGTCTCCAACCGATTGTGGGAAGTCTGGAGAGTCTCCATCTCCGACTTTAGTCGATCAATCTCGACCAGCAGAAGATCATTCTTCTGCTGCATTACGAGATGCGCGCTCAAAATGTCGCGAATCTCGTCGCGATGAATACGATACGTCTTCATCGAGTGAGACATGTCGGCGCTCAGGGCGTTACAGTGCCTCTCGAGCTTGCGGAGCTGGTAACCATGCTCCGCAACAACAACGCCGAGGGAATTACCAACCCCCGCCGCCCCTGATTGATAATCAGGGGAACAAGCGTTACATTCTCGAGCGCTTACTATCGAAGCGCTCGGTTCCCTATAAGAAGGGGCAGCGTACCGAGTACCTGGTACGCTGGTTGGGATATTCCCAAGAGTTTGACACTTGGGAACCGATTGAGGTGCTAAGGGCGGATGCCCATGACCTCCTGCAAGAATTTGAGAAGGAAACTTCACTCAAACTCAAAAGAAGCATCAACACTAGGTGTTGATGGCTGCAAAGCATCGGCACTAGGTGCTGATGCATTAAGAGCATCAATGAGGCTCTTAACACTAGCGGGTACCGAGTAACCTCGGTACCCTCTTAGCTCCTTTTCAGTAAGACGAGGAGCTCCCTTGGGACAACAAGGGCAAACCATGTGAGAAGGAACTCCGCAAGAGAGTCCTTCTTTAATGCAAGTAAAATGGATAAACTCCATTTTACCTGAGCGTGAGTGCTTTAAGAAGCGCTCGCGGTTTACGTGAATTTTGCTCACGTATTCGTCGGGACCTTTGTTGTAATTTTCAACAAAGGCATTCCAACTTTGAGTAAGGGCGTCTTTATCGTCCCTATTCTTGCGCGACCCTTTCCGGTTCGTATAATAACGAGCCTGATAGAAAAGGTCGATGAAGTACCGACGTCTATCGTCGGTACTACGATCAAAGTGATGATTGCGAAGGTCTTCGCAATCATCAAGCGCGTTGATGTCAAACAACGGATATTGACAATCGCGCTTGGTGTACCCACCTCTTTCGGGCACAAGTGTCCATGCTGGGGTCCAAAACCCCACTTTGTACGGAACATGGCGTTCCGTACAACATGGTGAATCAGAAGCAGCGTAAGCCGCTTCTGCGCGTTGTTTCTTGGCAGGTGGAGCACCACCTGCCACCTCAAAGTCGTCATCGCTACGACCAGGCGAATGACGAGGACCAGGAGGAGCTTTACGCTCCTCATGCCACCGTATGATGGAGTTGTCGCTGTCGTAATCGACGGCGTCAGACTCCACTTCGCCATCACTTAACGGCGAAGCAATTCTAGCGGGCTTAAGCTCGCTAGAATCGTTGTCAGGGACGGTGTCGTCCTCGCCCTCTTCGGAGTCAGATGACTCTCCGAAGATATCGTTGGGCTTCTTCTTAGCCACCCGCCCTACGGCAGGTGGAGGTGTGGAAGATGTTGCATTAGCGACATCTTCCCGCCCTCTTTTAGACACTGCTTCCGCAGCGTCTACTACGAGAGACAATGGGTCTCTCGGCTTATCTTACTCTTCGACGCTACATTAGTAGCGTCGGCATGCGATGTTGACACCTCTGCACGTGATGCAGAGGTGGGAGCTGCTTTAGCAGTATCGGTAGCGCCCTTAAGAGCGCCGCCGCGTTTCCCGACCATTTGTTTTCTTATGGTCGTTAATGGGTAATAACAAAATATCGTTATGACCAACAAGTGCCACCATTCGATTGGCCAATATTACTTTATATTATTGGCCAACCACCTTGAGTGGGGGGTGATGTAATGGGGTGCCATTACATAAGTGATATTTAAGTTGAAATATCACAGTTCAATTTCAGACTTAATGTCTGAAATGTGAATATTGGATTATAAGTTGTTATAATCCACCTTGAGAACAGATTCTGATATAATTATCGAATCTAACAAGTAATCTAATGATAAAGATATCATTCAGACCAGCTTTATACTACATGTTTGTATGATTAGTTTAGATTTAATTATAGTTATTAACTCTAAACCACTCATAGCATATTTCTAGACAAATGGCCTTAGGTTTATATATAATCAATATATATACAGACTTAAGTGATTAATTAATAAATTAATTAGTCTATTCTAAAGCTTATCTTAGGTAAACTAAGGAGGACCAAATTTACATTGGTCCTACTCAATTGCACGCTTCCTCACTGCAATTCTTACAGTGTAAGCCGCGTAACAGCTAGCCTGTTACAAGGAGGGACGACAGCATCAATCGGACGGAGGCCTGGGCACGGGGCCAGCCCTCCCCCACGTCTCGATCGTAGATCTCTATGCCAACTTTGGTAGCAAGAACAAGCGCGTCCACCGTCTGCTGGTACAACGGCGTCGGTGGACGTTGCTCAGGACATACAGCATGCTGGCACTACTTTGCCGCCAAGCCCTCACTTATCAAGGTATGGGGAGGATACAGCCGACGAGAGGGAGCGACAGCATCAAAAGGACGAAAGACATGGGCATGGAGTCCCCCCCCCTCGTCTCGACCATAGATCTCTGGCAACAAGAACAAGCGCGTCCAGCGTCTGCTGGTACAACGGCGTCGGTGGACGTTGCCCAGGACATACAGCTTGATGGAACTGAGCCGTTTATCAGGTAAACGGAAGTATGCCTAAGTGCACAAGAATCCCAAGGACGAGGGTGTCCACCGTCGGTGGTCATACCAAAGTCGGTGGAAAACAAACACACAGACATCCAGAACTATGGCATCGAGCTTAGTTTCAAGTTAACCGGAAGTGTAGCAAGGGTTACAGCAACCAGAAAGTTATGGGCTCCAGGAAGTGATTCATTTCCCGAGGACAAAGGAAGAGCTCACGTAGTGCCTAGCACTGCATTTGAGCACCGATAAACAACAAGGAAGGACGAACTACGTCTGATGTCATTGATCCAGTGCTTTTGTACCAACTACCCAGCACCGCTCTTGTCAGCGAGAAGATATTTCTTAGGATCCATGTATTTGAAGACCAACCCGTCGGGACCTGTTCATGATCCAGAGCAACGAATATTCTCAAGGATTAGGACATACACAGGTAGCTATTTTATCACTTACTACTGGTAATTGAGTAATAGACGCTATTACACTACTATTACTACTGGATTATGAGTAATTGTAGCAAATTGGGCAGATTTATGGTCGAGTAGAGTGTCAAAAACCACGAGTTTTTTTGTAGGGCACTATACGTGAAGTACAATCGGATAAGCTGCCATAACAGAATGGAAGGTATACACGCTTAGTATACGCTGTCTGTTCTCTGAACGTGCATAGAGGAGTGAGTATTCGGTGCAGAAGGTAGCAATCTTAAGTTAGTCCCACCTTTTCAGATTTGAAATGCATCGTCATCATTGGTTTAAAATAGAGTGGCTACTGAGCCGACAGCTAGAAAAAGACTTGCGGCTAACATCAAACCCTGACTTTTTTTCACAAAACTCGTTATTGTTCAAAGAGCCATGAAGCACCTTTTTGGGCACGGAGAGACGCAAGAGACGGCATACCAAAAAATCGATGACGTGGACTTCGAAGCATATGGCAAAGAAAATATTCAGATTCTGCTGAATCGCAACTCGGGCAATGACAAGGTGACTACGTGGGAACACGTCAATGACACGGACGGAGTAAAAGTATGGCGTGGAACCGTCGTGGGGTGTGACTGGTGTCCGTTTCGTGCCACTTGCCGCATTAACGCGGATAAACACGTCATTGAAAAGGTGCTGCTTGACCCAAATCGGACGCTGGAGCTAGATGAAATGATGGAGGGTGTTGTGACGCTCCGCGCTATCGGCGAGTCGAATCGCTTGGCCTTACGTCAGATCACTAGCAAGGGCCAATTTCCTATCTCTGGTAGGGAATTTCTGGTGGTTACGTACGTTACAACGCTCGAAGACGGACGCATTGTCATTGCTACTCGCTCTATAACGATAGCGGAGATTGCTCCTCTCGACGGTTACGTGCGTGCCAATAATTTCATCTCGGGTTACATCATTGAAGAAGTCAAGAATGATGATACCAACAAGGGGCATTGCATTGTCACTCTTCTTGCGCATGCTGACCTGGCTGGATACATCCCACCAAGCATCATCAACATGCTGGGTACATCCTCAACCGTCAAGGTCCTCCGAAACTTGGAAAACATCGTAACGTCCAAGTAGATAGATGGCCACATGTTAAAAAATACACGAGGCTTTATGACCATTTGGTTGGACTACATGACTTTATATATATATATATATCTACATGCTTGAGTGCCTACCATTCTACTCGCAGGGTTTGGACTCAGTCATCGTCGGCTCTGGACACCCACCCATCAGGTGAAAAAGGCGCGCACTATACAAAAAACGACAACTTTGGGTTCGAAAAGTCGACAGTGTCCATTCTGTCGGCGGAAACGACAATCACCGTCGAGTTTTGAGACGCTGCGGGGTCAGGCACATGGTCATAGTTACGCTTCCCACCAACTACCGCGGGCACGGGAGCTGGAGCGATTGTAAACGAGGACTCCTCCGAATCCGAGTACCGGTAATTCCTCGTTACGCTATCAGATGACTTTTCCGTTGAAGAAGTAGAAAGCTCGTTCAAACATTGGACAAGAGCTTTCAAAGGTTGCCGTTCAGTTCCTTTCGACCTACTTTTGTTGGCTGCAAAATTGCTCTTACTGGAAGTATTAGGATGGCTACAGTTGAAACCCTTGCTCGTGCCACTGCCGCTGTCGCTTGTCGCCATCTTAAACTCAACCGAAAGCATCGTCGATTGACGTCTACTTGGTGGCATATTGGACCATAGAGAACTGATTTCCTGGCTGCGTTGCTGCTCGTCCAGCTTCATCAAATATTCATACTTGTCCCGTGAGAGATTGGCAACTTCAATCTTAAAACCATCTCTTGCCTCCCGCTGCAAAGGATCGAAACTGCGCTCGTGACGAGGTGCACAAAGCGAGACAACCACCTCCTGCGCATTGGTAACCGATACAATCCCGCGGCTAGGCTTCACGGCATAATCCGATTGGTTGGAGGTTCGCACCTTGAAAGTAAGACAATCGGTTTGACTTGAGTTCACTATAAACAACGACGTACTTCCCCAGTACCGCGGACCAGGCTTGACATCAAAGGACAGCTTATCATTTGGCTGAAGATGGTAAAGCAGTGGTCCCATTTCATGCCTTGACTCTTCTGCAGCCATATCCGTCGATAACGCAGTCTGCGCTGACAGCAAAGTGTCGGTAACCGAGCTGCTATTCAAGCTGCTAGACAGCGTTCTCGATGCTTGCAATGATCCATCGTTAGTCAATATCCTTGCATCGGATCTTCTATCCAGTAGCCCCACAGGAGGCTCAATCGTCGTATGAAAGCTATCATCACTACTTACGGATTGCTGGCGCCTTTGATACTCTTTTGTTCTCAATTCGTCAGGCAATGTGGACTGATTGCTAGTTGCTCGATGCTTCCTATTACTGACTTCATTGCTGCCACCATTACAACTTCCTCGTGACTCCCTTGCACTCAGGCTACACCTTCTGCTCCTATTTCGATTCAAAGTAGACTCTGGTGCTCTCATCCTCACGCTCGTCGCACTGCGCGAATTCAACTTGTTGCTCTGTGACACCTCCGGCATACTTGACGTCATATTAATAAACCGACAGATCAGCTTGTTTTCCGTCACGCAATTCTTCGGCACTTTCTCCCAAAATGAGCGCAGCAATTTGCTAGAATTTGGGTCGATTGCACCCATCTCTTGCATGATTTCTTTCCTTTCCACACTCTGTACTAGAAAGAGTTCAGATGATTGACGGGTCATCAAATCGTGGGGGTTCATGGCGTTCAAACGTTCACAAGTACTTGACGTGGCCGTCAAGGTTACTTGACAGCTGGCTCCAGGTACCAATAGTCCATTGGTTGGACGCACGGTAAATGCGTCTGGATTACGTGTCCGAATGCGAAAAACAATGTCATTTTCTGGCGATAGGTTGGTTAGCAAGAGGATGCAACGCGGGTATTGCGACGACGCTGGATGTGGTAATCGAAATACCAGCTCACGTGCAGGCTCCAGCAGCAAACTCGACCCGACGCCCACAGACGCGGAGATCATCAATCTCTCTTTCAACGTTCTCGAAAACGGGAAATACTACGTCAAAATAAAGTGGGAAAACTGCAAAAGTCTTGTAACGTTATGTTAAGTACGAAATGATATAAGCGTGAAATTTAAAACTTTTTATTGTCATATTGTGAAAAATCTTGTAGCGACGCAGACTACAAATGCGCGTCGTGTGCCATTGCTCGAACGTGCAGCGGCGATACTACAGCGGCATCTTCTCACTTTCACATGTGGAAACGATAATACTGTGGCTTGTAGCCGTTATCACGCCCGTGCTGCTCTGTGTGACAACATTCTTTTTACCAAAGTATGTGTGGATTGAAGTCTCATTTCCTAGATTTCGTAACACGCGTAAATTCGTACAGAGAGCAAGAGCTGCTCACGCAGTCTCTCATTAGCAGCTACAGGAATCGCAATTGTGAGAATGTCCACCCTGTCGTTGCGTAATTGTTTCGGACTGACAAGTGAA